>CAUYQG010107978.1:0-40637 GCA_963574415.1 Tarsius wallacei
AGTATTTCATATTAAAATGCACTATTATTTAAATTATTAAAATACTTTAATATTGTTTTAATCTGGAAAATATACATGGGTTTAGAGATCACATACTAGGATACATTATTAATTAGGTAATATTCTAAGCATGAGACTTAAACAGATAGACAAGTTGTAATTCCTGCCCACATATTTAAGCAAGGACAAAAACAAACATTATTTACCATCAACATTTGTATTATTGAATATTGGTTAGTTTTATCATACATAATATATATCTTTATGAGATAAATGAATATAGTAAAATATCAAATTTCTGAAGAACTGCAATTTTAACAAAAAATATTACAATCTATTCAGGAATAGTCTGGAGACATTCAAGTTCACTACATTAACACATAAAGTTTTTTTTTTTAAAGGCTGTTTAAATACTTAGCCAGATAATATTATAGTCATACTGATATCCTCTTCTGACAACTTGCATTCATTGAACCATGGTTCATTATTTATTCAATTCTTATTTTATATAGCAATCATATTAAATTTTAATATTTGAGAAGATGGGCATGTATTTTAGTATATTATATGTAATTAAAAGTTAGAACTGTAGCACTTATTTATTACTATTACCATGAAATCTTTTTAAAACAATTATGCCATAGGATAAATTGACTTCTATATAAATGACTGCTCTCTGCATAATGAGGTGATGATAAAATGTTTGAAAGGATGAAAACGTTGGGAGAATATTTTCTACACACTAAACCACATGTTGTAAAACTGTTTTCTATGATCCTCTTTCATTAACTGATGAAGGATGAAAGAATACTACATTTTCTCATATGAGTTATAAATTCGCACTTGTTCATTTTTAGAGGACATCAGAATATGAGGTATTTTGTCTGGTGCAGCCTAAAAATGCTAACTTTACCTCATCCTTGGCAATGAGATACTGAGAAAAAGTGAATGCAATCAAGGGTAAATCCATCCTAAGAATCACTATTAAGTCAGGAATGGCTGAAATTTAATAAAACAGCAATGAAGCTGTTTTGCAGATTGTATGTGAAAAAAAAATTATGTCAAATTTAAAAATGAATATTGGAGTCTCATTTCTTTGTTTTTTTTTAAAGAGATTTTGAATGGAGCAAATATAATTTTTAAAAACTCAAATGAATTTGTATGGCACTAGATTTATGACTGCATTCATAGCAATGCAGGTCTTGAGCTTAATCCATAGACTATGAATTCAATATTATGATTGGAAACTTGGCTGAGGTTCATTTAATTTATTTTACTGTTGCACTATTTTATACTATTAAATATACATAATGGCAGAAAATATACATTTTTTAAAACAGTATATACCCAAGGTATGAAGTTTTAGAAATTGCTAATTGGGATTTTTTTTTCATCCAGGCATTAAAAAACAATTATATATAAAACATTGTTAGAATGGGTTGTCAATAAATGATATCTGGTATAAGAAACAACAAAAAGAAATTAAACTGTAGTGGAAAAATTACAATTATAACTAGTCTCATGGGTTAAATTAATTAAAATAGAACTTTGATTAAAATTAAATTTATTAGCTTCCACTTTCAGCGACAACAAAGAAGCAGAGATCAGTTTACCCTTCTGACTTGAACAGCTAGAAAACCTGACAAAATATGTGAAACAAAGAGTTTTCAACGCTGGACAACAAGCAGTACAGGACAGTAATCCATGAGAGAAGGGGCCAAAACAAGGTAAATTCTAAGATTACTCCCACTTACTTCCTGAAAAGAATATCTAGGCCTCAACACTTGAGAAAATATCAGGACTAGAGTTCTTGATGCTAAGTTGAGAAGACAAAGATCACAGATCAGAGAGCTCAAGGTAACTAGAAATTCTGGGACAAAACAAAAGAATGTAGGTAGGGAATCAAGAGGAAGATGAAAAGAGAGAAGAGCCACAGACTTGCAGAAAATCCACAGATTTGCAAGAGAAGTACAATGCAATTAAAAGATAAAGATGTTCAAACACCTGCTGTGAATAATAACACTGATATCTCTACAGATAGATAAAAGCATGAATCTGCTGAAGAAAAAATGAAGAATATTACAAATAATCTAAAATGCAATTCCTAAAGAAGAAACGTTCACTATTTTAAAAGAGAGATTATACTGGAAGAAGATAACATATTAGATACTGCAGGGAAAAGAAAATGATATCAGTGCATTGGAAGACATAGCCATAGCAATTACACATAATAAAGCAGAAAAAATTTGAAGAAAAAATTCACAGAACCTCAGTGACTTATGCAAGACCTTATTCAATTTAACAAATGTGAAACAGGAATCTTAGAAGAAGAAAAGGAGAGAAGGAAAGGAATCTCAGAAGAAGAAGAAAGAGAGAGGAGGAATAGAAAATATATTTGAAATTATACGGCTGAAATTTTTCAAATTTGATGGAAAACATAAACTCACACAAAAAAGCACAAATAACCCAAGCAAAACAGCATTAAAAATACACAGAAAGTCCATTATAATTGCTAAACACAAAAGATATAAAAATGTTAAGTGCCAGAAAACGTTTTAACAGGGCACATAATGTCTGTGGCAAATTGACAAGAATGACAGCTGACTCTGTATGAAAATCCATGTAAACCAGAAAACAAAGGAATAAAATGGAGTGATGGAGAGACACCATTAAAGTGCTAAAAGAAAACAAAAACATTCCAGCCATCAGAATATATTTTTAAAATAAAGACATTTTCCTAGGAAAAAAAGGCTGAAACATTTTATAATATGTATTGATACTAAATAAGAAGTGATCATTTTTGTGGTTTAAAATTAAAAATACACTTTTTGTTTTATTTTAAAGTTGTGGGGTACAAGTGAGGATTGGGTAAATAAGTTGTTGAGGTACAGGTGATGTTTTGAGCCTCTCATTGAACTTCATCAGCCTGGATTAGGATCAGGCACACTTACTTATGTTATGCGTCTCCTCCTCGCCTGGCAGTGTCCTGTTACTGACAATCCCTTTTTTGTAGTATTATGATAGATATTCAGGGTCCATTTATGAGTGAGAACATGTGGTACTCAGTTCTTTGTTTTTGTGATAGATTACTGAGTATGATGGACTCCATCCAAATCCAGCCAGGTTGCTGTGAAGTCCATAATTTAGTCCTTCTTTATGGCTTCATATGCCACACTGTTTTCCATAGAGGTTGAATTAGTTTGCACTCCCATGAACAGTGTAGAAACATTCCCTTTTCTCCACATCCTCACCAGCATCTGTTGTTTTTTGTTAATTAATGATGGTCATTCTTACTGGAGTTACATGGAAAAAGTAACCATTAAAAGTCATTTAAAATTCATATAACATGTTGCTTTTTTTCAAAGAAAATTCCCTATTGTATAAAAGTATATCATTGATATATGTAACTTTGGTATGGCATGAATACATCTATTAATGGGAGAATACATTCCATCTGAACATCCCTTTGTGAGAAATTTAATTACTTGAGAATAACAAAGAAATGAAATTGTAGACCAATAACTCTCAAAACATCTCTCTCTGTCTCTCTCTCTCTCTAGCAAATATTTGCAGATGGCAGTAAAGTATGAATCTTAATAATTGGAAAACCGTTATACACTTAACAATGTGAAATGAATATTTGTAAAGCTAACCTCATCCTTACGACCAACAGCAACAGTAGCCAAAGGGCCATAAATACAAAGGGGCAGTCAACTTGCTAGAAGCATGCTCATACACAAAGACTTCCAGAACCAGACAAAAATAATGCTTTTTTTTCATACTAATTCTCTGATATTTAAGACCATCAAAAATCTGTTACACTGAACTGTCAAGGAATACCAACACAGAATTCCCAGAAGTTTTACAACTGTGCTTAGAAAATGAGAAAATGTAGAGAATATAACATACTTGCATATGCGTGCTTTTCACCAACCTGAAGAAAACCTTTGCACAAGCTTGAAAATTCCCATCTGTTCTCTTTAATATTGTGGCTTTCAGTGGCTTTGTCCTAGATCTTATTTTCCTCTCATTGTAGAGCAACCTCTTGACGTGTACAAGACTTTCTTTCTTTTTTTTTATTTTATGCTGCTGAATCAAAAAGTTGCAACTCCAGCCCACACCTCTTCCCTGACTTCTAAAGTCAACTCAACTGCTGCATCCTTGAGAAGCCTCTCTTTCTGCCACAGACTAAACTCCTTTAATCATATTCCTCCGGAACTCTAGAGCTCTCATTCTTTGACCTTATCACATTTGAGGTTATATATTCATTTGTACAGTGATTGGATTCATGGCATCCACAGCAATTCTCTAAGCCAGGTGAAGGCAAAACGATTGTATGAAAGTGTGTGTTTTCTTTCCACCAAGTTTATCTACCACTCATAGCACACTGCCTGAGACAGCAAGCATTTAGAGTTTTTTCTATTATAAATTGATAGTTAAGGCTTTCATTTTATCAAATCATGTTTAAAGTAGTCAGCAAGAAAGGGCAAGCTGATAAAAAATAAAATTAATATAGCACAAGGAAATAAAGTAGTTATATTACTTTCGCACTTGATTTGATATTTTACAAACAGGTCTCATTTCATTAAGCACACAGTAAGAAGAAAAAAAATGGTGTCCTATTTTAATCTACCTATAATAATGTCCTTTGAAATGTCACTTTGAAGCTACCTGCAACAATGAGGATAATTTGTGTTTCCTTATCCTGTCGGTATGGACTTGCATTGGGTCTAACAGTGCGATAAAACTGATCGCATGCCAATATATCCTGGGCTTTGAGGGCCTTACATACGTTCTCTCAAACCACTGGAGCTTTGAGATCATGCAGTAAACTAGCCTTCTGCAGGAGATTTAGCCATATAGAACAGCAATGAGACTTCCCAGCTAAGGCCATCCAGGACAATAAGCCCCTAGTAGATCTAACAACACCCTGCTGACCCAAAAACCCAGCAGAAGTCAGCCCTACCCATCCCAGTTTAGCACAATTGTCCAGTCTACACTATGCTTGTTTGCCGTAATAAATGATGATTGTCTAAAGTCATTGTGTTTTAGAGACTTGCACAATAAATAAGAATAATACTCAGACTGATAATTAAAAACAAATATATGTTGAAGAAATATAAGTATACCTAAATATATTTTCTTCCACTATGCAATAATCTGTCTTCAAAATCAGATCTTATTAGAATAAACAGGAATTCAAATGTCAAAAGTAATTAAAAACAAGGAAATTTCTAATATATGTGTTTGAGTATATAAAAGGGAGGGTAATACATTGTTAATATTTAGTAGAACATTTTAAAATACATGGGAACTACTAAAAAATGTATGTTCTCTCTCAATGCTATTCTCTTCTCTCCCTCTCCTACAGTTTGCTCTTCATATATTTGCTCTTTCCAAAAGCCTGTCAAAACTTCCTAAAAATGCTGTGTGACCAAAAAATAGATACAGCTGCCAATAAGATACTCTTGGATAGCAAATAACTCCATATCTTATGTGCTCAAGAAATCTTCACAAAAAGTAATACAATGTCTTCTAAATCAAAATCATTGCAAAAATACATCTTTTTAACTTTTTATTTGTATTATTATTTATTTATTATTATTTACTTTTATTTCAAAGTTTTTTTTTGTATAAAGGTAAGAAAATTAGAGCAGGAGTTATTTTATTTTGAAACTATTGGTAAATTTTAATCTCACTACCGATAATAAATATTGCTTTAGATTAAAACTAATAACTTGCAAAATCACACAAAACATTGGTCATTTTCCCATTATCTCCTGCCACCATCATTTTTTGGGCCTTTAAAAAAAACTAACATGTCTTTGAACAGTTCTATTTAAAATGTATTTCTATTTTAGCCCCAACTGTTCACAGTTATGGGATATGCCAGGTTGACCTTAGCTAACACTGGGGAGTTCCTAACTTTTCCAGTGGCTGGATAGCTTAACCTAATATATTCTTAATGCTAAGTTCAAAGACCTTAGCAGAATAATCATCAAAACACATTTGCAAAAAAAAAAAAAAAAAAAGTCAATTTTAAATCATCAGCTATGTAAGGAATACAATCTATTCAATTTTATAGGTTTTCTTGGTTCATAAACATTGAGATGCAATCAGGAATCATTTCCAGAAAAGGTTCACTCAGGATTATGAACTACTGTGCTTATAAACTGTTCATGAACTTTAAGAGAACACTTTTATGTTCAAAAGCATATCTTTTTTGCAATGTCTTTTGATAAATGATGCATTAAAAAAAAAAAGATCAAAACACTGGAAAGGACCAGTATCACAGTCATCTAAGACCAGATAGAATATTTCTGTGAAAACTCATGCATCTGGAAAATAGAAAATATATTTAACATTTTTGTTTTGTAAAAAAATGCCCTGATGTCCAGGCGTGGTGGCTCAAGCCTGAAATCCCAGCACTTTGAGAGACTGAGGCGAGAGGATTGCCTGAGCCCCAGGGTTCGAGGCAAGCCTGGGCAACTTGGTGAGAACTCGTCTCTACAATATATCAAAAAATTAGCCAGGCATGGTAGCGCGCATCTGTAGTTCCAGTTACTTGGAAGGCTGGGAGGGAAGGATGCCTGAGTCTAGCAGGTCGATGCTGGGGTGGCCGTGAGCAAGTAACCATACTCCAACCTGGGTGACTCAAAAAAAAGAAAAAGAAAAAAAAAGCCCTGTCATCATAATAGGCTTACTCAGTCTTTTCATGATTTCTGTGTCATATTTCCACTCCCTCATCAGCAGGAAGAAAAAATAATCAACTTATCTAAGTAATTGTAACTAGTCTACTTAAAATGTCAACAATTTCATTAATAATTTGTTATATATTTCTGAAATGTCTTTAATATTAATCCTTCATTGATTTGCTTAACATAAAAAATGTAATATTTAGTGTGTAAATACATGTTTAGAAATATATACTGTATTTATATATAATGATACTATATTTCTACACACATATATAGTTGTTAGAGCAATTAAAAGCAGCCAAAAATGATATACATATTAGGTAGAAAAATAAACTGTTTTAGACTCATAAGCATTTGTAATTAATAATTTTATAATGATGAAATTCTGCTTCTATGCTCATATTTTGAGACCATATTTGGGTTATCATTAAAGACATGTCTGCAAAATCTAACAAAATAAGCCCTTATAATTATAAATAATGATCATAATTAAAAACAATTACTAAAATATTTTTACTTACTATATGCCTCTCATATATATTAAACATTTAATCTTTATAAAATTATATAAAGAAGTAGGAGCTTAATTTTCTACATTTTTAAGTGGAAAATCTTAGGCACAATAGAAAACAAGAAACAAGCAAAAAACAATATTAATAATAATACAGTTGCACTAAAATGAGTGCTTTTATTTTAGCCTTAGAAATTGTTTTTTCTCCTTTAATAACTCTTTAATTTTTCTGATCCTCCACTTGTCAACTGTAAAGTAGAAATAGAGAAACAATCCACCACAGGGTTGTCACAATTAAATAAAATATAAAATGATCATTTTTATTAATATTATTGCTGTAATTTGTATTATTTTTATATAGTGCTTTGTTTTTAATCATAATTTAATGAAATAATCAAATGTCCACATTTCCTTAATTTTCACGAATCTCAAAGAGAAAATATATTTCAGTTTTGTTGTCCTTAAAAACATATACAGTTTCCTGTATAAATATCTATGGCCATTACCACCACTTTATTTGTGGTTATATATTTAAATCTTATTTTTATGATTTAGTGATGTTATGTCTTATGTCTCATTATAGGACAAGCTCATATTACCTATGGAAATAAGCCAATATATCAGTAAGAATTTTCTTCTTACTTCTAGGAATTTTCTTTCTGGGTTAAAAAAAAAAGAAAAAAAGAGTTTGTTCTTGCTTTCTCACTTCAATGAAGTATAAAGGTATATTTCTAGGGTTAGCATAGTCACTCTATCATATCATCAGGGACATTGGCTCCTTCATTCTATCTGTTTCATCATTATTACTCTGTGTCTCCAGTCCAGAAGGTTAAATAGTGGATAATGGAGCTGCTGGCTTCTATCCTGAAGGTCAAGTGGTTATGAATGAAGAAGGGAGAAAAGAGGATGAAGGGGCAAAGGGGAATTTCTTTTGAGCTGACTCAGGAGCTAACCATTTTCAGGAATTTCCTGGAAATCACATTTAGGGTTTTTTTTTTTTTCCTGCTTTTCATTAGACTCTTGTAGTATAAAAGAAGTTTGAAAAATAAAGTAATTTTAATGAATACATTGATACCTCATATAAATTTAGGAGTTTATTACTAAGAAAGAAACAAAAATGAGAAATGGTTAGGCCACTAGATGTTCTGTCAAAGCTGGGAAGAAATGAGAGAGAGAGAATCTTTGCATATAAGCAAAATCTGTGCAATACAGACAGTTTTTCTATTTAAAAAATTTCAGGAATTGTTCTGCTCAGGATAATCCCATACAAATTGCAAGAGTTGCTTCTTGCACTATACTTGCTTTAATTTATTCTTTTCTGTAGCTTGGCAGCTTGCGACATGCATTGTGTATCTACGAATTTGTGAGTAAAGGTGGCAGTGCAAGCAGTAATGTTATTTTGAGATCAATTAATCAGCTGAAAATTTCATTTTTGTGTGCTCTAGATGTATACCTTTAGTTTTACTCTATGGGTATTTCATTTGCTCAATGACAGGACATGAACATTTAAAATGGAACCACATTACAGAACATATGCAATAGCTCAGATGCCCCGTCCATATATTCTGACTAACTGCTGCTCACATTGATGTCCTAAATCAAGTTGTAATAAAAGAATGTTCCAGCACTTTTTTAGCTTATTTCATTTTATTTTAAGTGATTTTGTTGACCAATGACTTGCTATTCTTAACAGATTTTGGAATCTGAAAAACTCTTAACAGCCTTTAAGAGTATTTTTTTGTCTATTTTTATCAATTTCAATAACACTTTTTTTGTTCAGGCATATTCTTACATAGCTTTCTGAATAAGTGTTTTTTTGTTTGTTTGTTTTGTTTTTTTGTTTTTTGCATAGTCCTTAAACCTCTTGCCAACAAATCTATATGGCTATTGTGCAGTAATATACCAAAACACCAAAATCAGCACAGTTTTCTTCAGAGATGCTTAGAGACCACAGGGTTGCCAAGCTAGGAGACTAGAGGAGACCCTGAAATCCATCTCACTGAGGAGTTCTGTGCTGAGGTTTTTAAGAATATTGCAGAGGGCAAGGACCTAGAAACCTGGGGTTATGGATTAGTCAAAATAAGGGGAATAAAATTATCAGGATGTAAAATCTGCACTCCTTCCTGAGGTCCTTCAGATCAGTTGACATCAGTAGTTTCACTGATATGCAGGACCTGAAAGAATCTCAAAAGAATCTCATATCTCATAATTAAATGTTATCTATAGAGGAACTATAATCTAGAGCCTATATGATTCTAGGACAATAGGCAACAACTATGAGGAAGTAAGTCAGAGAACAAACTGACATAGTAATTAAGACTGAGTATGCTGCAAACTTGATTTATGTTTGCTGCACCCTCTCTCTGTTTCCTTGATTAACTTTACAAAGTTTATAGGGATGGTTTCACCAATAGCTCTATTCATTGACCCAGCAGCAGACAATGTTTACCTTGTTGTTATAGTATATGAGACAGTTACTACTAATCTATTATTTTAAAACTACTATAGTTATTACTGGAAGAATGAAATTATCCTTTACTTCCCATCTTCCTAGAAAGAGAACAAGTATGGTAATGGCTGTAAGATGAGCATTTCCTTTATTACTCATTCCTTCATTATTTTTTCATTATACTTATTCATGTATTTAGCACATCCAGTGATTCATCTATTTAGCATATCCATATATTCAGTGATCTACCCTGTGGGAATATAACAGTAAGCAAGAGAGATAAGTGTCCTACTTTGGGGGCTGATATTAGTGACAAAGGCAAGAAAATAACACAAAATTATTGTGGATTTATTTAGGTTAGAGTGTCAGGAAAGACCTCAAAAGAGATTAACATTTGAGAAGATATCTTATTTCAAAGTATAAACTAAATGTAAAGGAGAGAAGGCAAGTTCTTCCAGGCAGAAAAAATAAATAATGCAATGGTACTAAGATGAGAAGAAGTTCCAGTTTCAATGAGCAGAAAAAAGGCCAACATGGGGTAAGAGTCTTGAGTAAGCAGGAGAAAAATACAAGGTGAGGACAGCGTGGTGCTACTTAATATGTGAGGTTATCTATCGAAGCGAAAATAAAGTTACTGAAGAGTGTTAGCAAGGGTTGATGTGAACTGATTTATATAATGATAATTTATGATTTTACATTTGAAACTTTTGACCCGACCTTAGTTAGTGAAGGGAGACAGATTCACGACTTGGCCAGCGACTGGACTGAAGGTAGAAGGTCTTGGATAGCCAACAGAGTTTGTAACCTGAGCCACGATCATCCTCTCTGGATAGACAGAAGGTTTTCTAAATATGTGTAGACATCTAACTGATTTTAAATGTAGAAAACTCTATCACAGAAAAGCATAGATCTTAAAAGAGGGGAATGAGGTTAGGGACTAGGAATTGCCTTGAGAAACACCTCCACTGACTTTCTTGATATTTGCTTCTGCATTACAGAAAAATAAATCTATTTCTCATTATTTAACATTTTCCCTCTTTCAGTATAATTGATATTATTTTTATCAGATATACAATAAAACTTGATATACCTTATAACAATGATATAAAATAAGAGAAAATCTGTTAAAAAAGAGGGTGACGCCTTATGTTGATCAACGATCCTTGGGGATACAGTAGCATTCTATCACATGGTATATCCAGAAGTTACATTGAGTGACAATGTGGACAGTGAGAGATGACATATGAAAGGCTGGGCAGGAAAAAGAAAATAACTTGAAGCTGGGGAAACTTCTGTAGGGACAACTAAAGGAGAACATTAGATAAAAATCTTCTTTTGTTACAGACTAGCTGTGAAAGAGTGGAGCCAGTTCATGTACCTGGAATCATCTTTCCGGTGTACTACTGTAGTGTCATTTAGTGTGCACCATTGCATTGTGTTTCTTTAAAAAAACAGAAATTGAGGACTTGTTTTATACCAGGCAGTGGAATAGATACTGCTGTTGACAAACATACAAATTCAGGATCCCGGTCTAATGGAGTTCACATGCTACTAGGAAACTAAGCTAAAAATATAGCTTTTATTACCATGTATGATATGTATACCAATTGAAGGATTATATAAACTTCTTCAATGCGTGCTTAGGGAAAAAGAATTTATTTTGGTCAAGTTGGAACAACAACAACCAAAAAAAAAACCTTTCTGAGATGTGATTTGATAAATGAGTAGAAAGATGGAGGAAAGGACAGTACAATCCTACAGAACAGAATGTGCCAAAAAACTGGCCAGGAGAGTACACATTATGTGTAAAGAAGTTCAAGGAATTCAGAAGGGCTGAGGTATATCATGAAAATCTGAGTGTCAGCATGTAATGATGAAAATGTTTGTGAGTAATAACTCATGAATCATCTGGAATTACAAAGTAGCGTCCAGACTTTAATTCAAATGTCATGGGCAAAGTTGAAAGATTTTAGCAGAAAGTCAATATCTATTTTTGAAAAAGGTAAGGTCAGTTTAAGAGAAATATCATAGTCTTTAAAAAGCTTTAAGGAAAATGTTTGACAAAAACTAGTAAACACTTAATAAATGTTCATTTAACTGAATTACAAGGTAATTTGGTACTGCCAAATGTGTTGCTTCTCCTCTTAACTTTGGTACCCTCATAGGCCTATTGTGAATGGAAAATGAGATATTGCCAGTGCCCAGCACATAACAAGTATCAATAAGGGGTTGTAAAGGCATTACAGTCTAAATGTTCTTACCTTTATAGGAAATCTTTGTTGGGTAGTCATCCATGGATGCAATGCATATTCATGTATTGCATATGTGTGTGTGTGTTTGTGTATGCATATATCTACATATATACACATAAATATATATATATTCACATATATATGGCTTCCTTTTTAGCTCTTTCAAATCATCATCAGGCAATTAGGTTTTCTCTGTTTTTGTACTTATTTCACAAACAAAATAAACTCGATTATTATTTTTTATAAAGTCATGTGCCACATCCTTCACAGTTTCTTGAATTTCTGTCTTATGAGACTTAAACAAAACAAAATAAAGCAAAACTTTTTCCTTTTTCCTTCTTAAAATTGCTTTCTGGAAGCACAGTTGTGTTGTCTAACCCCACTCCACTCACCCTCCATTGCTCCCCCACCCCACCCATTCTGCTTTTGACTCCTCAGCTCTGTTAGTTCCTGGTAAATTTTGTGCAGATTACATTATGAAATTCTCTTAGGGGCACAAGAATCAAATACAGAGGCTTAGTTACCCATGTCAATTCCTCTGCCTTTTATAACAAACAATTATTCCTAATTAGAATATGTCTAGTTGGTTCCATTTCCCTGTCATTGCGACATTCTGTACCTTGGCTATCAAAAAAACTATTCCTAGAAATGAATCTGATTACTTTCTCTTACCATTATTGTAAAATAAATAACAAATAATTTCCTTCAATTTGATCAGTTTTCTCCCTTGATATATAATTATTTATATTTCTCTACATTTTGGCCTGAGAGCCAATAGATAGCAAATTTGTTTTTAGTCTGTGTGTTCCTGAATATATACTTTGTAAGATTAAATATATAATTTTTTTTTTAAAGTTTTCTCTGTCAGATCCCCATTTAATTATATGTTCAACGTCTCTCTGGTTAGGCTAAGATAGCCATTGTTTTAGAAATTTATTGTATGCAAGGAAAGTTATGTTCACCACTCCAAAACTCAGAATTTACCCATAGCCAAAAAGGTCACTGACCAGGTTGATCCAGCAGCAACATATTTGTTACTAATGAATTAAGAATGTAAATAGGCATAGTCAGGCAGCCAGCTTTTCTAGTTTTCATCCTTCAATTCCTTCATGGTGTGTATGCTGCATTGAGAGTTGTCAGACCTGATTTGTAATTCTCTGTGGCTGAGACACTGCTCCTGAGAAGAGAGCAATGTAGACCAACAGCCAAACTGAGGATGTGGCACAGACTCACAGCAGTCTTCAGCACCAACGGGAGTTGATAGGAAACTGAGCTGTCTAACACCAGTCTCTCTAACCTGATTGAGCTGAGAAAGTAGGGCAAGATCACCAACTGAGCGCCTTGAAACATTTGCTAGCAGAATTCCAATAGTGTCTGACAATGTTGAAATTCGCCAGAACCCCGTACTTCCAAAACAGCTACAATCAAGAAACCTCCCAAGCTTTTGTGGTTCTCTGACACGGCTCACTATGAAAAAAAAGCTTTCACCAAATGACTCAGATAAGACTTTTGAAGACCCCTGTTTTTAACTATAACAAGGCCAGAAGACTTTCCAAATCCTGTTTTTTGTCTCATATATGATTAGCTGAAATGTTTGTCCCCACTGACCAATCTAGACAAAATGCCCACCAACTGGAAAAAAGTGTAGTCAGACTTCTCTTTGTCCCCAGGCCTCTGAAACTTTGCCCCCTTTTGATCACTGTAATGCCGAGCAACTGTTTCTTAACGGCCTCTACCAGGAATTGACTGAACTACCTCTGGAAAAAAATATTCCCTGATCAACTGACTTCTACTACTCGTCCAACTTCCCCACACCAAGGTTATGTCTAGCCTTGATTGTTTTTCCCTGCAAAAGAAAAGCCCTTTTCTGATGCCGTTTAACGAACTTGCAAATCTCCTGTTTGGAGGTTCTCCATATTGCCATAATTTCCTGCCTCTCTTGCAGGAGTCCTGGGGCCCCATCACAGTAGTCTTCCTCCTCTTATTGAAACAATAATTTTAAATAAAATTTCTCCTACGGAAGTCCAAAATTGTTTGCATTTATTGGTATACACCCAATAACTAGATTGAGAGATAAGATGAGAGATTTCCTTGATCTTAAAAAAGTCATACAAACCTTTTTCTCATATCTTTAATACCAATCATGAGAGGAGCAAGAGGAAAATAAGCTTTAGTTTGAACTGTAATCCCAAAGATTCTATGTTTAAATTCAAAGACCCATTTAAATTATTGGGTCAGAGCCGGGCTCGGTGGCTTAGCCTGTAATCCCGCGCCTTGGGAGGCTGAGGTGAATGGATTGCCTGAGCCCGCGAGTTCAAGACCCGCCTGGGCAAGTGAGACCTCATCTCTATAATAAATCAAAAAATTAGCCAGGCGTGGTAGCGCGCGCCTGTAGTTCCAGCTACTCGGAAGGCTGAGGCGGAAGGATCGCGGAGCCAAGCAGGTCGAGGCTGCGGTGGCCGGGAGCAGCCACTGAACTCCAGTCTGGGTGACAGAGTGAGACTCCAACTCAAAAAAAAAAAAAAATTATTGGGTCAGACTAAGTTTTAAATTGACCACTGCTAAACTTTTTAAAAGAAATTATTTCTTGTATACCTAGATTTTTTTTAATGAGGAAGGCTCATCAAAAAGAACATTTTATGAAGTATCAAATAAAATATACACTCATTCCAAATCTAAGTGTCACATGAGTAAATCTGTGAACCAGTTATTCATGTATGTCTTGGAGCCTGAAAATTAATCCTTTTCTGTTAGATTCTGTTTCTTAATTTACAAATATTTTCCTAAGTCTTTCAACCTTGCCTTTTATATATTTTGTGTATTACCCTGTTTTTTTATGGTTTAAGTACTTTATTCTTCTGAGGTAATTGCTCATTACCAAGAAACTTGGTGAAACAATGATATACAAATGTGAACATCATGTTATTTATTTAAGAAAGAAGATAAAGCATAAAGACATCTACCACCTAATGTTTCATTTCTAGCACCTTCCTCTTAAGATCATATGCTCTATTTGTAATATCTTCTGGCCACATTATTTTTTACATTTGATGTTTATTTTTAGTTAGTTTTTGCTGCCTTATTTTCTTTTAGCAGAGATGCTGGTATCTACTTCTTAACAATAAAATTATTTATAGCTTTAAATTGTTTCACACAAACAAGAATCAGAAGACTTTTTAGTTCTATGATTGGAAGGTTTTCATAACCACAAATGACATTTAACCAATTTCCTAGAATTTCATTTTCAAAAAAAGTTAGTGTATAAACTGATTTTGTAATATATTCACAGCACTATTTGCTCAGCTAAGTTATTTCCAAGTCTTGTAAATTGTCCTTGATCTACAGAAGCACTCTTCTTGATTATTTATGAATGTTATTTATACAGTAAAATGCAGTGGCAATGCCAAGCAACCTACTTTACAGTAGGTTAAACTCTACAGAGAGAATATATTTCCAAAAGTTTAATCTTGACAGGCATACATTATACAGGGACAAATGTCAGGCATGAGAATAATTCATGCTGGTAATTATTTTTAAAGAGCAGGAAACATCATTATTGTTACAGAAATTTGTCAGAAGATGCTTGATTTTTAATAGATGATGTGGAAATATGAAATTATTTAGGACAGAACATTTAAAATTTTCAGAGGCAAGATAAATAAAGTGGGTGGTCGAAAGGAAGACTGGGTCCTGTTGCAGAGGCTGGGAGAAGTCATGTTGAGACAAGGGCCTATTGGAGGCAAAGTCCTTCTTCAGAAGACTGGAAAATGTGTGTATGGGGCTATACAAAATGATTTAATGAAGAGTGAAAGAGAAAGATAATAGAGGGTGAAAATGTGTTCTTAACAGCAGAGAAAAGCTGTTAGAGAATATTTGCACGAAGTGGAATTCATACAGTGTCAATGCCTACTAAATGTCAGAGTTTACTCTGTCATATGTGAAAATATTTGTCAATTAATTTTATGGAATGGAAAGTTTACAATAAACAAAAACAATTTCCATGCATATTCCACTTTTACTGATGGGAAATTCAAAACTGTGAACCACAAATGGCACAGCTCAAGCTCTGATCTTTTCTTAAGATGATCTTTTCTCTACCTATTAATCTTTCTTAGAAATATTCACCTGGAGAGAAAAAAAAGTGCTTTTTCTTCCATCACAAAAGAAGCAAGTCTTTGAAATCCAGTCTTTGTTCTTCACAATGTAGACTTGTGTAATGTACAAAGAATTCTTTCTGAAGCCCATAAACAAAAGAACGTCTTGCTGTACACAAGTTATCTGTTTAACTAAGAGTCCTTTCTTCTCCCCCTCTGTCCTGATTTAAAGTGTTTTAACATGTCACAAAACTAAGATACAATCATTCCAACAACAGGCTTAAAATTCCCACCGAGATTTCAGGAAAAACATCACACATTTTTATGTTAAAATAGACTACAAGAGTACACCAGAAAGTGACTAAAGATTATTTGTTTTTTTTCTCTTTAAAAAATCAAGAGAAATTAAATTTTGAGTAAATGATATGCACCACTTTCAGAAATAATCTGTTTATAAGTTATTTGCCAACATGAATATTTTTAAATGAAGACATAGAACACACATATTAATCTAAATAGTAGATTTGTACTACATGAACTTGAAACACTGATCAAAAGCAATTTTTAATATCAAAGCTGTACTTTTTTGTTTGCTTTTCAACTGTGGGAAAATTTTTTAACTTGTAAGAAAGGTATACTTTTACTATCATCCTAAGGTAAGTCTTCTGGCTTGCCAAATATTTAATGCATGTTATCCTCTACAAACTTCACCTATTCTTGTTTTTTACTTGACCCTGTGTCCTTTGAAAAATATTCTTTTATTATGAAGACTTACTTCTCTTATTTTTGCCTGCGGTCCTTATTCATAATCACAAAAATTATATATATATATACATATATACATATATATATATCCCTCTTTCTTTTTAAATAAAGTTAGGAGAAAATAACCTTACAGAAATGTAGGGGATTTTCAGAAGATGGAAGCAATAACAAAATGCCCAACATGGAGATCACCCATTCTGAACCGTTGCCTCTATTTTAGAATATAATATCTGGAACAGCAACAGATAAGGAAACAAGAGAAGTACAGATGGTGCTGTGTTGATTTTGAGTAGATGAGTTCAATTCCTATAACCTTTGGTATTTTTGAAAGAAACTATATGCAGAGTAGAATATTCATTGGTGAGAAGTTTAAGAAAATGATTTCCAAGTTTTGGATGTGGCTTAAAAATCACATAACCTTTTATCTTTTCAGAACATAGTTTTTTTTTTCTTATTTATAAAAATAGAGCGAATTGCTAGTTGGTGGATTAACATGGAGGAAAATCATAAACTTTTCTTCAAATTGTGATGGCAGCCTCTAAATCAGGCACATGTCCAATAGTAAAAGACAAAATCTTACTGGCTCAGGATATTTGAGCACCACCTGTAACCAATGGGTGGCTTAACTAACCCAGGTGTGACCACAATGTAGTTAAAAGTGTGCTAAACTAAAAGATGAATATAAACAAGAAAAGAAATTTGAGAAGAGACATTAAAAGTTGCATACTATGAGGAAAATAGACTCTGCAGAAATAGTTCGGCTTTGTTATTAAATAAGAAAAAAATTGATCAAGGAAACAATAACATCATCGTAGACTCCCTGAGGGGGAGACAAAGCTAGCAAAAAACATTAAGACATATAAAGAAGCAGGATACTGTAACCTGTAAACAAACACATACACAAATAGAAGCAGGCAATAGATACTACTTTTGAAGAGGTTCAAATGTTGGACTTTCAGACAAAGGCTTCAAAACAGTCATTATAAATATATTCAAAGAGTTAAAGGTAACTACATTTAAAGAAAGAAAGTAAGATATTAAACAATATTTAATCAACTAAATAATATGAACAGAGAGATAACAATTATAAATAAGAACCAAATTTAAAGTCTGTATTTTAAAATTTTGAAAGAGGAGTGGATAAAAAAATGTGGTACTTATACAAGATGGAATATTATGCAGCCATAAAGAAGGACAAAAATGATGACCGTTGCAGCAACTTAGATGGACTTAGAGCTATAATATTGAGTGATTTATCACAGAAACTAAGAACTGAGTATCATATATTCTCATCCATAAGCAGACCTTGAACAACCATAGTAATACTATAAGAAAGGGATTGGCGGTAATGGGAAAGTGCCAGGGGAGGGTGGGGGCAGGAATGGGAGTAGTGGGAGAAAAAACCACCAGGGGGAGGGGGGAACACCTCATCAACAAGTGTACCTGTATAACGAACATTTGTATGCCTAACCCTGAATTGTACCCAACATATTTAAAGTAAAACATTTATTAAAAAATAAAATAAATAGTAAAAATGTCAATAACATAATTTACCCGAGGGGTCAAGAGTAAATTTGAGCTAGTAGAAAAAAAACGTAAGCAAAGTTGAAGATAAATCTATAAAGATGATTCAGTATAAAAAACATAAATAAACAAATGTTCAAAAGTAAGCAAAGAGAAATAGGACTTCAGAGAAATGTGGAATAATATTAAGCACATCAAATATGCATAATAAGAGTACTAGAGGGAGTGGAGATGCAGAAAGGAACATAGTTTTCTTTTTTTTATAATAAATTACATTGGATGACAGCTTCCCAAATCTGGCAAAAATATAATTCTAGGCAGACAGACTGTTATCACTGTCCTGTCCATTGTCTCCCTTACAATGTCCTCAATAAATTTGTTTTTTTACTCTTAAAAACAAAAAGTATATCTTAAAAACTCAATGTATTCCAAGTAAGATTAATACAAAGAGATCAACAACCAGAAACATCAATGTCAAATGTGTAAAGTCAAAGACAAAGATAAAAATCTTGAAAGCAGGAAGAGAAAAATTACATCACAGCAAATAAACTCCAGTATGATTAATAGTAGACTACACATCAAAAACATTAGAGGCAGTGGAGTAACATATTATCATTGCTAAAAGAAAGAAAAAGAAAAACTGTATACCAAATATCGTCTCACCAACAAAAGTAGCTTTATCTTTAAAGAAAAAAGGTAAAATAAAAACATTTCTATAAAAACAACTGAGAAACTTTCTCTATAATAAATACTAATGGAAGTGTTTTAGACTGAAAGCTAGTGAAACACGAGTAATTCAAATCAGCATTTAAAAAAAAATAAAGGTTCGCAATAAAAAAATAGCTATACAAAAGACCGAATAATTGTTTTCTTTTCCTTTATTATTTTTACAAATTTTCAAAAGTGACTGCATAAAACAGTATGTACATAATTTCACTGCTGTGCATACAACATATAGAAATATATTTGACAATGAGAAAACAAAAATGGACATGTATCTTGGGTTGAATTGTGCCTTCTCCCTCCAAAATTAATTGAAGTTCTAACTACTAGTATCTCAGAATGCGAATGCATTTGGAGATAAGATCTTTAAAGAATTAATTACATTGAAATGAGGTCATTAGTGTGAGTTGTAATCCAATATAGCCTATACCTTTAAAAGAGAAAATTTGGATGAAAATGTGTACAGAGGGAAGACCCTATGAATAAACAGGGAGAAGACGGCCATTTACAAGCCAAAAAAAAATAGGCCTCGATGAGAGCAACCCAGCTAGTAACTTGATTTCAGACTTCTATTCTCCACAATTGTGAGAAGAATACATTTCTATTGTTTAAGTTCCTCAATCTGTGGTATGTTGTTATGGCAGCTCTTGCAAGCTAATACATTAAAACTTCATCAGGGGAGAGGGCCAAGATGGCCAACTGGAGACACTGGGCGACTGCCACTCTTAGCAAGAGAGTCTAAAAGGAGAACAAAGCTGGTTATTTGGAAGTCTGCCTGAAAATCCAAGCTGAGGTTTATCAAAAGGACACCTGGGGACATAGCAAACAGTCAGCTCCAAGCCCCAAACACCTCCAGAATCAGCCCAGCTGCAGGATCAGGAGAGCAACCTTGGCAAAGAAAGTTGTGATGGAACAGGATAAATTTTCCACACTTCCCATGAATCTATGCAGACCTAGCCAAGGAAACATCAACCCAGCCCTCCTCCTCCCCGCCCCCTCCTTCTCACATGGACCAGACACAGAAGCTGCCCAGAATCAGAACAGAGATACTGGTTGGATTCACATGGGGCCTGGTAATCTTCAGATCCCAGTGAGTTCCTGTGGTGATAGTTGTCAACACACCTGTGGAAAGGCCCCACAGGACACAGCCTGCCGAAGTGGTCAGTGCCTCTTTGGTGCTCCCTTTTCTCAGTCTCCAGACCCAGCAGGGTGGCATGCCCACTTTGGGGATGTTCCTCCAATAGCACCGGCACCTTACCTAGCCCTAGTTTAGGGATACTTGCTAATGCAGCTCGCCCTCAGGTGGCTGCCTTCACTCCCTTCCATAAAGTAGGGCAGGGACTAGGAAGTTGAGCATTTCTATGACTCATAGCAAATCAGGAGTCCCAGCCCAGGCAAAGTAAGGCTTTCCAACCAATGCCAAATTACATTTTGGTCACTCTGAGCAGTGATACTTAGCCTGTAGCAGGCAGTGAGGTAGTGATGGTCTTGCCCACTTGTGGACTATAGCAATTGTCCTCCAGCAGAGCCTTGCCTTCTACCCCTGTGCAAGAAGCATGGACTTGGAGGGGAAGCTATTTTACATTTGACAAAACACCTGCAACAGACTTGAAGCAGGGCCACCTACTGGTCACCTGTCAGCCCTGCTAATGTGACCGATGGGCTGGAGATTGAGGCGCCAGAGCTCCCAGCCAGCCAGAACCTCTGGTGCTTGTTCCAGAGGGATGGGAAAGTGCCTGATCTAAAAGAAAGGATGTGTCCTTCCCCTGCCAGACTTCCAGAAAAACAGTGCTATCCAGTTTCCCCAGGTCACCATCCTCCCAGCAACCTCTGTTCCTTCCAAAGAAGAACCAGAGAAGGGTAGTCAAGTAAGAACACAATACAAACTGTCACCCCAACAATAGCAACTTTGACCAAAAAAAATAACAAAACAAATAATAAAAAAGAGAAAATACTTCTTTCACAGAAGAGGAAGAACCAGCAATTAAAAATATTGGCAATCCCCAAAGCCAAAATGATTCAGCAGTCAAAAAGGATCATCTCAGATTCCAAGTAATGAGACCTATTAGGAAAGACCCGTCCCTGATGACAGACATACAATTCAGATTATGAATGGCAAAGAGATTCAATGTGATTCAAGAGAATGTGAACACCTGAATTAATCAGTCCATGAAGGGTATAGGAAGTGAAAGCTCATCTGGCCACCCTAAGAAAAAAACAAACTTAACTTTAGGGAAATAAAAAATTCTCTCCAGCAATTTCAAAACACAACAGCAAGCCTTAAAAGCAAAATCAAACAAGCAGAATAAAGAGTCTCAGGTCTTGAAGATCAAATTATTGAATTAACTAAGTTTGACAAAAATAAGAAAAAAGGAATAAGGAAATATGAGCAAAGCCTATGGGTGGTCTGTAATTACATAAAGAGACCAAATCTATGGCTAATTAGCATTCCTGAGAGCGAAAGGAAAACTGAGAACACCTTGGAAAAAGCATTTCAAGATGCCATCAAATAAAATATCTCATTTTTTCACTGGAGAGGCAGCCATGCAGCCACAAGAAATTCAGAGAATTCCTGTGAGATATTATACAAGAACATCATCCCCAAGACACATAATAATCAGACTTGCAAAGGTGAGCACAAAAGAAAAAAATTATAAAGACAGCTAGAGAGAAGGTACAGACCACGTACCATGGAAGACCCATCAGAATTGCAGCAGACCTCTCAACCATACCTTATAAGCCAGAAGGGATGGAGGGCTCATTTTTAACATTTCTAAAGAAAAGCAATTCCAGTCAAGAATGTCTTATATGCTGCCAAAATAAGCTTCATTAATGAAGCAGAATAACAATCTTTTCCAAACAAGTAATCCCTAAAAGAATATGCCACCTCTAGATCAGCCCTTCAGGAAAGACTTAAGGAAGTTCTAAACATAAAAATGAAAGAATGGCACCACCCACTGAAAAGCATAAGCAAGCACAGAGTTAACACACCCTACAGATCAACCACAAAACCTAGACACGAAGCAGTTTCTTAACAATATGTCAGGAAGAAAACATCACATATTAGTAACAGACTTAAATATTAAGGGACTGAACACACCACTCAAAAGGCACAGAGTGGCAAATCGGATAAAGAAGCATGATCCATCCTTCTGTTGATTTCAGAAAACTTATGTCACTTTAAATGACACCCAGGGGTCAAGACAAATGATTGGAGAAAGCTCTTACAAGCAAATGAAAAACAGATAACAAAAAAGAAAGCAAGAGTAGCTATTCTTATATCATATAAAACAGACTTTAAACCAATAAAAGTTAAAAAGGACAGTGAGGGGTACTACATAATGGTAAAGAACTCAATTCATCAACAAGATATATCTGTCTTAAATGTGTATACACCCAACACAGGAGCACCTAGATTTATAACATGATTGCTAATTAATATAAGAGAAGACATTGACAGTCATACAATAATAGTGAGACTTCAATACCCTGCCAATAGCTTTGGGCAAATCATTGAGGCAGAAAACACACAAGGAAATTTGGAACTTAAACTTGGCCCTAGACCAGTTACATCTATTGGACATCCACTGAGCACTCTAGCCAAAAACACAGAATACACATTTTCCTTATCAGCATATACAACATACTCTAGAATCAACCATATACTCAGCCATAAACCAAGTATAAGTAATTTCAAAAAGATCAAAATCATACCACGCATATTCTCAGATCACAACAGGATAAAAATAAATATCATCATCAACAGGAACCCTCAAAAATACACAAATACATGGAAATTAAACAACATGCTTCTGAATGATTTTAGGGTTAACACAGAAATCATGACAGAAATAAAAAGACTCCTAGAAACAAATAAAAGCAAATACACAACATACCAAAATCTCTGGGATACATGAAAGTTGTACTTAGTGGGACTATTATAACATTAAGTACAAACACTCACATACACACACACAAACATATCAAGAAAATAGATCTCAAGTAAACAGTTTTATGTTGCACTGAAGAGAACTAAAAGGACAAGAACAATCTAATCCCCAAATCGTCAGAAGTATGGAAATTATCCAAGTAAAGCTAAATAAACAGAGACAACACACACACACATACATACACACACAGGACCAATGAGTCAAAAGTTGGTTCTTTGAAAGGATAAATAAGATTGACAGACTCCTAGTCAGAGAGTGAGAGAGAGAGAAATAATAAATGAGAATATTAAAATAAACAAAATTAGAAATGAAAAAGATTAGCCTGGCTCTGTGGCTCAGCCTGTAATCCCGCGCTTTGGGAGGCTGAGGTGAGTGGATTGCCTGAGCCCACGGGTTCGAGACCAGCCTAGGCAGTTTGGCGAGACCTCATCTCTACAATAAATTAAAAAATCAGCCGGGCATGGTAGCATGTGCCTGTAATTCCAGCTACTCGGAAGGCTGAGGCGGAAGGATCGCCGGAGCCCAGCAGGTGGAGGCTGTGGTGGCCGGGAGCGGCCACTGCACTCCAGTCTGGGCGACGTAGTGAGACTCCACCCCCCCTCAAAAAAAGAAAATCTAGAAGAAATGGATACATTCCTGGAAACACTCAACTGCCTAAGATTGATACAGGAAGAAATTGAAACTCTACACAGTTAGAAAAAGCCAAAAGATTGATTCAGTAATAGGAAACCTCCCTGCCAACTAAGCCTTGGGCTAGATGGTTTGTCAGCTGATTTCTACCAGATATACAAGGAAGAATTGATACCAATTTTACTGACAATATTTGAGAAGGAAGGAATCCTCCCTCTCTAATTCTGTGAAGCCAATATAATTGTGATACCCCCACATGACAAAGACCAAACAAAGAAAGAAAACTATAGGCCTATTTTTCTGATGAACATAGATGCAAAAATTTTCAACAAGATACTATCAAATTACATCTGACAGCACATTACAAGGATAATTTATCATGACTAGGCAGACTTTATTCCCAGGATGCAAGGCTGGTTCAACACATGCAAATCAATAAATGTAATCTACCACATAAGCAGATGTAAAACCAAGAACCACAAAAATATTTCAATAGATGCAGAAAAAGTACTTAATAAAAACCCTCAAAAACACCTAGGCATCAAAGGAACATTCCTCAAACCAGTAAGAGCTATTTATGAAAAACCTGTAGCCAATACCATATTTAACAGGCAGAAGCTGGAAGCATTCCTTGTAAGAACTGTAACAAAACCAGAATGTTTATCCCACCATTCCTATTTAAATAGTACTGCAAGTCCTAGTCAGAGCAACAGAGCAGGGGAAAGAAATTAGAGGTATCCAAATAGGAAAAGAGGAAGTTAAGTTTTCCCTCGTCACAGATAATATGATTCTCTACCAAGAAATTCTTAGAGAGTTTGTTAAAAGTCTCCTAGCACTCATAAACAACTTTGGTAAAGTCTCTGCATATAAAATTAATCTGCAAAAATCAGATGTATTTCTATACACCAACAACAGGCAGACTAAGAACATAATCTCATTCACATTACACACACACACACACACACACACACATGCACACACAACAAATACACAAAAAAAGGAAACAAAAAAAACCTCAATATTCATCTAACCAATGAGGATAAAGATCTTTACAATGAGAACTACAAAATACTGCTCAAATCAATCAAATATGACACAAAGGGAAGAACATTTCAGGCTTATGGATTGAAAAAAGTAATATCATCAAGATGTCCATACTACACAGCAATCTATAGATTCATTGCAATCACTATCAAACTACTAGCACCATTTTTACAGACCTAAATGGCAATACTTATATTCATAAAAAGCAAAAAGGGTACAAATTCATAAAGCAATTCTTGGCAAAAAGAACAAAACTGGTGGCATCACATTTCCAAATTTTGAATTTTACCACGAGGCTATAGTAATGAAAACAGCATCATACTGGTACAAAAACAGACACATAGGCCAATGGAAAAATGATAGAGAACCCAGAAATAAAAACACAGACCTTCAACTGACTCATCTTTGACAAATTAAACAGAAACAAAAATTGAGAAAATAAACCCTATTTAGCAAATGGTTATGGGACAATTGGCTAACCACATGCCAAAAAAAAAAAAAAAGAAAAAAAAGAAAAAAGAAACAAGACACCTACCTATCACCATATACAAAAAATAACTCAAAATGGATTAAGGAGTTATATGTGAAACTTCAAATTTTAAGAATGTTAGAAGAAAACCTAGGAAACACGCTCCTGGACGTCAAAGTAGGTGATGAACTCATAGGCTGGCTGTCAAAAGCAAAGGCAGCAAAAACTAAAATTTTTAGATGGGATCTTATCAAGCTAAAAAGCTTCTGCACAGCAAAATAAACCATCAAGAGAGTAGAGATAACTCCCAGAATAAGAAAAAATATTTGCAAGCAAAGCTTTCAACAAAAGCCAACATCCAAGATCTGTATACAACTCAAATGAATTGACAGGAAAGAAAAAAATCTATTAAAGAGTGGGCAAAGGGCATAAACAAACACCTCTCAAAGGAAAATATACAAGACATCAATAAATATACAAAAACATGCTTAACATCTCTAATCATCAGAGAAATGCAAAGCAAAACTACAACAATATACCATATCACAGTGGTCAGGATGGCTATTATCAAAAAGTAAAAGGAAAGCTATAGGAATTGGTGAGCATGTAGAGAAAGGGAACACTTGTATTCTACTGGTGAGAATGTAAGCTAGTTTGACCTTTGTGGAAAGCAGTTTGGAGATTTCTCAAAGAACCAAAAATAGAGCTACCATTTGATCCTGCATTCCCATTTCTGGGAATATACCCAAAGAAAAGAAACACAAATTACTCTACCAAAAAGATACATGCATTCATACTTTATTGCAACACTATTCAACAATAGCAAAAACATTGAAGCAATCCAGATGCCCATGGAAGATGGACTGGATAAATAAAATGTGGTACATATACGTGATGGAATACTATACAGCTATAAAGAAGAACAAAATTATGTCATTTCCAAGAACATGGATACAACTCCAGACCATCATTTGAAACGAATTATCACAGAAACAAATGTGACGACCACATCTTATCACTCATAAGTGGACAGTAAACATGGGTACACATGAGCACAGGGATGGGAACAACAGACACTGAGCACTGCTAAAGGATGAAGCAGGGAGGAGGGATAAGTGACATAAAATCACACATTGAATACTATCCCCACTGCTAAGCAGGGCGCAGAGGGGATTGTTAGAAGCCCTATCCTCTCCTTCATGAAATATACTTATGTATCACATCCTCTCATATACCCAGTGATTCTAAAATTTTAAAACAGGCTTCATTAAAATTTATAACTTTTGTGTTGCAAGTTACATCATCAAAAACTTGAATAGTAATCTAAAGAATAGGAGAATACTTTTTTTTTTTTGAGTCTGAGTCTCACTCTGTCACCCAGGCTGGAGTGCAGTGGCATGCTCACAGATGCTGCAGCCTCGACCTGCTGTGCTCAGGAGATCCTTCTGCCTCAGCCTTCCAAGTAGCTGGAATTACAGGTGCATGCCACCAAGTCCAGCTAATATTTTGATTTATTGTAGAGATGAGGTCTCACCAAGTTGCCCAGGCTGGTCTCGAATCCGTGGGCTCAGGCAGTCCTCTCACCTCGGCCCCACAAAGTAGGAGAATACATTTTTAATCATCTATCTGATAAGTTATTATACCCAAAATGCATAAGAATCTATACACTCAAGAATAAAAGAAAATTCAACCAATTAAAATATGGACAATTAATCTGAATAGACATCACACTAAATATAAGCATTAATGGGAGAAATACAAATCAAAACCAAAATTTGATCTGTTCCACACCTATAAGATAGTCACAATTAAAAATATAATCAATAACAAGTGATGAATATATGGAGAGATAGGATTCCTCATACATTATCAGTGAGAATGTAAAATGGTGCAGTCTCTGTGGCATAAAATGTGTCCGTTCTTTGCATATTAAGAGTGGAGTTACTATATGATTCAGACATCCTACTTCTAGGTATATACCCAAAATAAATAAAAACAAGCTCTACAAAAAAAAAAATTCTGCACATATATCATAATAGCATTTTATCAATTTTCCAAAAGTGGAAACAATACATCTGTATCATCAACCTATGAACAGAGAAGCAAATTTTGACTATAATCTTCTTCCTATCTATCTATCTATCTATCTATCTGTCTATCCATCATCATCATCATCATCTATCCATCACCTATATTTTCTGAGTATGAAAGAAGCCATTTGATAATGTGCCTACTCTCCTTAGGTAATGCAGAAAAGAAAACTAGACAGTCAAGCGGTATACTGCCCTAGAATAAAAGCGCACACACACTCACACACACACACACACACAAACACACACTCTGTCTTGTTTTTGCACTTGTTTTGCATAGTATTATGGATATAATAGAGTTCCCTGAAACCAATTTTTGGATCCAGAGGGATGCATGTAATCCACTTTTGAATCCCTGCTTGCATACTGAAAAGGTAGGAAAATCTAGCAATCCGAAGATATACAAGGTTTCAATTTGGCCAAAAACAAAGAGGATTTTTGGAGTGTCATTGTCTACAAGCAACTGACCACATTGAGTAAATGGAGTTAAGAATGTGGACTATGGACTGGGAGCAGCCTAGTACTGCAAAAAGAACAGAATCAATGTAACTGGAGTTCCTACTGGATGTTTGTTATTTAACAGATGTTAATCCCATTTTAATGTGTTTATCTTCTCTAGTAGGAAAATAGCTATACCATATTTTTGCTATGAGTACTAAATAAAATTATATATGTGTGTGTGTAGTAGGTGTTACAGTGCACTGTGCTAACTAGGTACACAGAGTATGATTAATCGTTTTGTGAAAAACTCTTGATGTTTAAGAATGGAAGCATAAATAAAAGGACTCGAACTCTAGCCATAAAGTCACAGGAAAATGTTAAAGTCTAGATTTTGAGATTAGATAAAAGGAGAAAACACAGTCACCAAAAAAGACTAGGATGTAACATTTGGTTACGGAAACACAGAAAGTAGGAGTAATAGGTTGTGTGGTACTAACAGCAAAGTTGTCTTTATTCAGAGTTGTCTTCTGAGACAATGGTTTCTTTTGTATATCATAAGAAGGTGAGTACTTAGAATTTCTTGAAGCTGGAGCTAAGCTCACAGCTCCTAAGAGCTGAGTTATGCAGCAAATGAAAATTTTGTAGCTTCTGATCACCATCGACGGCTTCTTGAGTAAAGAACAAGAATGAATCAATTATCTGGAATAACTTGTGTCACTGGGGATACCAGATTTGTTTCTTTCTGTTTTATTTACCTTAATATTGGATGTACACAGGGATTTGGAAAGAGTCCTCAGAAGATCAGAATGATTAACAGAATCAGCTCACTGAGTTACAAAGAAAGGTTGCAGGAACTGAAAATGTATTGTTTAGTTAACCATCGGAAGTCTAAAGATATGATAACAGTCTCCTAATACTTGAAAGGCAAAAGTCACTATCCCTCATGTGAAAATTTAAAATCCCTAGCCCATCATTAGTAGAACATACATTTAAAGTTCTTTTTTCTCAGTGGTGAGAATAGCTCTTAAAAACCTTAAACATCCTCTTTCAATTCCTCTTATGGCCAGTAGAATTTGTAATGAGACAGGATTAATGACGCTGCTTATAAAAAAAATTAAACAGTCTAATTTTAATAGAGACTGAATCTTAGATCTTATGCCATTGGAATTTTTTTTCCACCACCTCAACCAATTCTTCTATTGTCTGATTCTCTGATACCAACTGCGTGTTTAACATTTTAATTCAATTCTGACACTATCTACTTGGAGTGCCAAACTCTACAAGTTGAAGGAAGAGACTCAGCACTGCAAGACTGCCTCCACTTTGGACTAGTCTCAAATCCGTGGACACCTATACTTCTGACCAAATGGCTGTAAATTGAGGGTTCCTGTCATTCCTTCTCACATTCAATAATTTGCTAAATAGATCACAGAACCCAAGAAAACACTTTGTTTGCATTTAATCACTTATTATAAAGGATACAACTCATGAACAACCAAAGACAGAGACGCACAGGACAAGGTAAGGGATGGAGGGACCGTGGAGTGTCCATGACCTCTCTAGGTGCAGCGCACTCCCAGCACTTTTATACATTAACCAATCCAAAAACTCTACAAATGTTGTCAGTTAGGGTTGCTTTTTTAAACAGATGTTTCATTGGCCATTGTTGAATAGTTCAATCTACAGATCCTTTCCTTTCCCTGGAGTTTGAAAGGTGAGGGCTGGTAGCTCTACATTTCTAATCAAGTCTTGGACTTTTCAGTGACCAGCTTCCATCCTGAAAATATGTGCCCACCAATAATTACCTCATTAGAGCAAAAGACTATCACCCTTATCACTCAGAAATTTCTCAATCATAAGTGGAAACACTGGGCACAGGTGGGCAAAATGATGAGGACAAAAGACACTGGGTACTGCTAAATGAGGGAGGGGAGGGAAATAAAGAACGCAAAACAACCCATTGGGTACCAAGCTCATCATGGGGTGTGGGGAGAATGTGGCTCCGTCAGACCCCCAAGCTAAGCTTTCACGCACTATACGTATGTAACAAATCCTCTCAAGTATCCAGTGATTCTAAAAAATAATGATAACGACATTTTTAAAAAAAGAAAATTCCAGAAGTTTTAGAAACTGTGCCAGAAATGGTGGACAGAGAACAAATGTTTTTTTCTGTGATATCACAACTATATACCCAGCCATTGAATTAGCTTCTCACAAACAAGTTGAAATACTGAATCAACAATTAACATGTTACACACACACACACACACACACACACACACACACACACACACATCCCATTGTAGCTCCTGATCAAGTGTTCACATTTGCCAATTTCTTGCCATCTTCTTTGTCTTGACTCAATTATAGTCAGGCACCTTTTCCCACAGGCCCAAGAATGTTGACTTTATCCTCAAATCTGAGCAAGCAATAAGATGCAGAATATACCCCCCCATTAGCTTATCAAAGAATCAGCTAAATACACCAGACACATTTCCTATCAAATGATGCTTCTCATGTCGTCCACTCACTCCCCGTTGCTTGCCTGACTTCCCCTTAGACATTTCTGCAAAGCTCTGCTTACCCCTCTCTATAAAAGAAAGGGCTGCATCTGTTCAAGTCTAAGACACTTGTAGATTTCTAAGTCAGAACATTCTCTGTATTGCAATAATCTTTTTGAATAAGGTTTCTTGTTATCTAAGTTTGCATTTATTTTTATTTGATACTTCTTAATACAAGTATTAATAATGCTACAGTTAATTTAGATGTCAATATCAGAATTAAACAATTATGTCATGGATTTGGGCAATGCAGAGTTTGAAATCTGAATAATTTTGTGACTATTTGAAGGTGCTTTTTTTTTTTTTGAATTGGAGTCTCACTCTGTCACCTAGACTGGAGTGCAACCACAGCCTCAACCTACTAGGCTCTGGCGGTCCTTCCGCCTCAACCTTCCAGAACTACAGGTGCGGGCTACCATGCACGGCTAATTGTTTTTAGACTTATTGTAGAGACGAGGTCTCGACACGTTGCCCGGGTGAGTCTCAAACCCCGGGGGCTCAAGCAATCCACTCGCCTTGGCCTCCCAATGTGCTAGGGTTACAGGCGAAGGTGCTTTTTTAAAGGTACGTTTTTACAAACTGAGTTCTAAAGTGAAATAAAGGTGAAAACACATCAATTAAAAATAACATTTGGCTGCATACCAAAAAGAAATTTTCTTAAATTTGGAAGTTACTTCATTTTTGTGAGCTCTCATGTATAGAAAATTACATTATTTTTATCCAATTTATAACTTATTTGTATAAACCTAATCAGGTATCATGCATCCCAAACTTTTTAAAAATAATACAACTACTTTAATTTGTGTTAGAAAATAAAATGTGGAATGTTTCACAAATTTTCACGTCACTCTTGTGCCATGCTAATCTTTTCTGTATCATCACAATTTTAGTACATGTGCTGCTGAAGTGAGCATGCAATCTTTTTTTTTTTTCCTTTATACTTAGAAGGACATTTGAGCTCAGTAGGTCCCCTGCAGCAAGGGCTATGTTGAGAGAAGGACAAGTGTGTATCCTCTTTGAAATAATCATTCTTGGCACTACCTTCACAAAGCCATCAGGAAGGAAAAAAAAATACTTATTTTATAAAAAGTGAGTTTTTTTTTGCTGTCAATTTATGTGATACAACAAATGTTGGAATACAATAATGACTTTTAGATAGATTTTAGTTGTGTAAATGGATTTAACTACTTCATCTGAAGAAACAGTTCCTTGCTTACTAAATTAATATTGGTAAGCAGATTATGTGAAAATTAAATATACCAACTAAACAAATATATTTTCTGATAATAATTTAATAATGAAAATAAATTTTAGACAAATTTTGAAAATGCAAAGGCAATAAAAACTCTCAGTTACTTTTTGTTTGGTTTTGTATATATATATATATATATATATATATACTTCATAATATATATGTATATATACTATATATATATACACACATACATATGTATATATTTAAAAAACAAATTTTGTCCAAGCAAAAATGTTACACTGGATGATAAATCCAAATGGGCACTTTTTGTCTTAGTACAGTCATTATATATTATTTATAGCAAATAATAATTTTATAATAACAGCAGAAAACTAGAATCCTTATTGCTAATGGAAAAATAATTAGTGTAATGATATTATATTAACACATGCACTTTTGATTCCATTATAAAACTGAATAGGAAGCATGAGCAAATAACAGTAAAAAAACTTTTATAAGGTTTGTAAATCTTCAACCAAATGTGAGGTTGGTCTAGCTGCCACATCTGTCATCCCATCCCTTGCCAGAGTAGATTCAATTGTTCTGGTTGGCTAGACTGGTATGCCCTTCCTTCCTTAGTCCTCCATATGCATTTCTCTAGATGGTGCATGCTTGGTTGAAGAGGATAATGTTCCAGATAAAGGAGGACAGTTCTTCTGTCAAGGGCATGAATGATCATTTAGTAATTAATATATAAAATGAATACAGAAAAATAATTGCATAAATATTTCTCATATGACATGGATAGAAATGTTCTCTTTTCTTAAATGGGCTTTATGTCATATGCAACTCTTCCAGTTCATTCACATTCATGACCGCAACACTGGTCATAACCCATATATTATTGCTAAATCAAACATTCATTTTAAAATTTATGACTAAAATCTAGTTTAAAAACAATATTTATCTTGTGAGTTTCTTCTATTTTTTCAAAAGAATACTAGGTATAGTTAAGTGAAAACTCATTGAAGCTTCTTAAATGAGAATTATTATTCAGAGTTAAGCTATTCAAATTTATTTGTGATTCTGTAAGTTCTTGATAAAGTTATACATTGTGGTTTCAGCTTCATTCTAAATCTTTAAATATAAAAGCAGTTATTCTGAGTGTAACATTATGAAAATATAAACCTTCTGAATTTCTATTAATGGTAGAAAATAGGAAGAATTGTAAAATAATTTACATGTAGATACAGGCTTATTGCATTGTCACTTTTAAATGTAACAAAATAAAGCTTATTTTGATCAATTAATTCAGTGGGAGACATTGTGAGTTATGTAGATCAATCAATTATCTCAAATCAATCCAAAGAGTCTTACAGAAGGAAAAGGCACCATCTACCTTTCACTTTGCAGGGGAAATCTGAGCTTAGGCGAGCTCTTTAATTCGATTCATCAAAGTGTATAGCAACATAAAGATGGGTTTTTTTCACTGAATACATGTTCTAAACACTGCAGTGCCTCTTATTGCCATAATATCAGGTTTGGCAATGATCTTGTTTTAACTAATAGTTGTTTTAAAATACAAGTTAGGTTGTTGGTACTCAAATGGACTCCACAAACAAGAATATCAGCAGAAGTTGGAAATGTATTAAATGCTATTTCCCTGGTTTAAACCATAATGGTCTATCATCTGAATCTCCATAATACTTCCTAAGCTTTCACATTGTTCCCTCTGATCTGTTTTGTTTAACGTAGCTATAGTAAAATTTCTGAAATATAAAACTGATTATCCCTTGCTTGAAACTTTTCAGTGCTTTCATTTTTAGTAAAAAGCTCAAATTCTGTAATGGCCTGCGGTGAATATCCCTAGTGATCCTATCTGAACTCTCCTTTGGCCTCTTCTCTTTGCATTTCTCTCTCAGACTCCACATTCAAGGCATATTGAATTTCTGCCACTTCCCCAAGCATACCTTTTCGGATTTAATTTTGGTTTCCCCACTACCTCAGTTTAACTATTTCCTTTCCTCAATCTATATATAACACATAGTTTATTTCCTTATCATCTCAAGTTCCACTTCCACTGGGAAGTCTATCCTAATGAAATGTCTCTCATGTGAGTTTCATACAACCCTACAATTCTCTAACTCTGGAGAATTATGCACACACTTGCTTGGCACATGCTATATTGCCCAATTACTCATAGAGCTTTTTGTAAACATTGTTTTAGCTGATTATAGTTGATTGCCTCTTAAAGATAAATTAAATTATTAAAAACTAGTTTGATTTAGGTAATTATAAGAAAATTAGAAATCAGTTAAACCACATTGATAAAAAGTGAATAGGAATTTGGGGCAGGATTAAGCATCAAAAGAAAGGAGAAAAGATCAAAATAAAAATAAGAAACTACTAATCATTATGTGGAGATAGACTTTATAAGGAGAGTTTTCCAGAAAAAGGTTAGATTAGCAGGGTGACCAAAATAGTTAGTAAGGACAATTCTTGCTCAGGAACAAAGTCATTGCTAAATAATAATAATAAAGATATTTAATATTCACTTGTAAATTGTGCAGTAAAAAGACCGTTGTTTTTTTTCCAAACTTCTCAAGTAGTTTACATCTACTGATAAGAGGCATATTTTACAATTGGGTTGGTAGGAGGCTAAGGAAGAAACAGTTGCAAAAGTGATATTATAACTTTCAGAAGAGGAAAGAACTAATTAGCAGAAATGGGAGCACAATTTTAAAGGAGTAGGAATTCGCACAACATGTGGACAAAGGTACTGAGTTCTCCATAGGACATAGCTTAAGAAACTCAAAGAAATTTCATTAAATCCCAAAAGAAAAACAGTGGGAAGAGAGAGGCAAGATGGCGACAGAACATGTCAGAGTGTGAGAGTATATGCAAAAGTGAGGGTCCATAAAGACTTTCTGTGTGAGTGGGTGTGTGCTGATGGATGAGTGAAACTCCTTCTGAAGGGAGACTCAGTTTCATGCACCCAGGGCTCTTCCTCTGGAGGTGACTGCAACCCAACTCTGCACTGAGATTGGAGCCCCCAGTGTGCACGATTGTCTGCCATTCTCAGGACTCTCTTGTGGGGAGGTAGCAGAGAATAGCTGCCTCTCACCACTGAGCACCTTGCCCATGCCATCACCTGTGGCTGCAGGCAGGACACTAGCAGCAGGAACTGTGGAGAAGTCAGGGCCTGGAAATCTAGAACGGAGCCCTGGTGCTGGTGAGGAGAGCCAACCAGCACCATCTTCTCTGTTCCGGTACTGAGCAAAGACCTGCATTGTCCCACCTAGCTCCATCCAGCCTCCAACCTGGGAATCAGAGGCTATCGCCTCACCCTTCTGAGATCGACCATCCACTCAAAGAGACAGACACCCTTCCCCGATGCTGGAACAAGCACAGATACCTCTGATTTGCGTGGAAGACTTGCCAACAGCGGCAGCAGCAGAAACTCAGATGAGTCGGGATCCGATCCATCCTCCTCCCACAGTAGTCCATGGGGCATCTGTTCCATGCTGAGAACAACCCTATCAGCCTGCAACAGAGAGTGAAGGGGATGGGCTAGAGACCGGAGTTGCTCCTTAACGTGGCAGTGGCAGCCAAAAGCTGCCACAGCAGCCAAAAGAGACAGCAGCAGCCAAAAGCAGTGGCAGTGTTTGGGAAAGGAACCTGGAGCTACAGAAACGGCCACAGGGTGAATTTTCGTTTTTGTTTTTTGTTTTTGTTTGTGTGTTTCTTGTTTTTTATTGTTTTCTTCTCTCTGTTTTTGTTTCTATTTTCATACTTGCTTTGTTTCTGTTATTTTAATGTTTATTTTTAGATTTTTCTGTGTGTGTATTTTTGAGGGCGAGTACATCAGTGGGGGTTTGTTTGTTTGTTTGTATTATTGTCTATATATTTTGGGGGGGTTTTGGTTTTTTTTCTGTCTTTGTTTATTCTGTTTATTCATTATTTGGTGTGCCCAATATATTCCCTGACTTCTCTGCCTGCACCTTCTGTTTATCTTCCTCCTTCCTTTTTCCATTCCCTTTCTTTTTCTTATCTCATTTTGCTTTCAGTGGCAAAAATACACTACTCACTGCATGGACAGATTGTAAGATGGTGGGAAGAGAGTACCAGGGGACCCACACACCTGTCAGTAGATACTGGGATCTGCAGATACCTTCTGAATCACAGCTCCTCCCTTAATTAAATCTCAAAAATGCAAAAAGCACAACCCCCCACTCTTAGGCCAACTTCAAAATTGAACAAAGACAGAGGATCTACATAAAGAAGAATAGGAGATTGAGAAAACAAAAGTAAAAGCTAACTCTCCTCTCACTTAAAAAATGATTTAAAGAAGTGGTTAAAAAAAAAACGGTGGGGGGGGGAGGAAAACCTTCACAAATGAAGAAAATCCAAAGGAAGAAAATTGGTCTCATACAGACCTCTGGGAGGACAACTAACAATACAGACTTCAGAACTAAAACAATGAAGAGCTCCCAGAATGATTGGTCAAACCACAAACCAAGATATCAAGATATTAATAGAGAGGATAAATAGAAATGAAGAGAGATTAGAGGAAAGAATGAATGAGTTGATAACTGAGATAACAGCAATAAAGAGTATAGTGAATGAAATAAATAACAAACTGATACGCATGGAAAGCAGAATTAACCAAGCAGAAGAAAGAATCTCAGAATTTGAGGACCAAAATATGGAACTATGGAACTAACCCAAAGTGTTAAAAATATAGAAAAGAAGCTTAAAAAGACAGAACAAAGTCTCCAAAAGATGAGTGGTTATATCAAGAGACGGAACCTAAGGTTAGTTGGTTGGAATCCCTGAGGCAGATAGAGAAACACAGACCACCTTGGAACAAAAATTCCATGAAATGATACAGGAAAACTTCCCCCACTTCTTCAGAGACACAACCGTTTAAACACAAGAGATTCAGAGAACCCCTGCAAGATCACAAATGAGAAGACTGACTATTAGATACATAGTAATTTGCTTACACAAAGTAGGTATAAAAGAAAAAGTCCTGGTAGTTTCAGTTACTTGAAATGCTGAGGCAGAAGGATCACCTAAGCCCACCAGGCTGAGGCTGCAGTCACCATAAGCATGCCACTGCACTCCAACCTGGGTGACAGGAGTGAGATTCCAACCTCAAAAAAAAAAAAAAAGGAAAAGAAAAAAAAGAAAAAGTCCTTAGGGCAGCAAGAAAGAAAAGTCACACTACCTACCATGGAAGACCAATTAGAATAGCACTTCAAGCTAAGAGAGACTGGAGTACAATCTTCAAAATTCTAAAAGATAAACAATTTCAACCAAGGATTACCTATCCAGTTAAACTAAATTTCATCAGCAATGGAGAATTAAAATCCTTCCCAGACATACAATCCCTAAGAGTTTGTGTCACCGCCAAACCAGCTTTACAAGAAACACTTTAAAAAGTATTAAATACAGAGGAAAGAAAGAAAAGAACAACCATGCCCTTTGCAAGAATGCAGAAAAAAGATTGAAAATAAACAGTTCAACCCCCACAAAGAAAAGAAAGACAATAATCAAATAAACAGCAGCAACAACAACAAACTCCATAAGAACCTCATGACAAGGAAAAGCTGTCACACCTCAATAATTAGCCTGAACGTAAATGGATCAAATGTACCACAGAAGAGACACAGACTGGCAAATTGGATAAAATGCCATGATACAAAAATATGTTGTCTCCGGGTGACTCATCTCACCAGAAAGGACACCCACAGACTCAAGAGGGTGGAAAATAAACTTTCACGCAAATGGAACACAGAAGAAAGCAGGAGTTGTGATCTGAATATCACATAAAATACCCTTTAAGCTATCAAATATTTAAAAAGAAATGGAAGGTCACTACATAATAATAAAAGGTTCAATCCATCAACAAGAAATATTCATCCTAAATATATATGTATTTAACATAGGAACAACAACTTTCACAAAGCAGCTTTTAAGTAAACTAAAAGCAAGGTACTGACTCTAACACTAGGGACTTAAATATCCCACTAACAACCCTAGACGAATCAAGACAAAAAAATCAACTAGGAGATCAGGCCCGTCAATGTGATGGTTGAACAAATGAACTTAATTATTACTTACAGAACATTCCACCCAACAATGATGGAATATACATTCTACTCATGACTACAAGAAACATATTTTAAGATTGACCACATCCTAAGCCATAAATCAAGCATAAGACTGAAATACTGCCATGCACCTTCTCAAAACACAGTGGAATAAAAATAAATATCAACACCAATAATATTCCCCCAAAACCCACAAAGACATGGACTCTAAACAGCATGATCCTGAACAACGTCTGAGTCAACACAGAAATCAAGAGATTTCTGGCTAATTATTGAGATGTGAGAGCTTATCCTTGTCAGGAGGTTCTTATGGAGTTCTTATGAGAAATTAAAAGATTTCTGGAAACAAATGAAAACAAAGAAACATCTTACCAAAATTTCTAGGATGCCATCTTACCAAAATTTCTAAGATGCCATGAACACACATGAAGAAAATGGAAAGATCACAAGTTAAAAACCCAACAAATCATCTAAGGGAGCTGAAAAGCAAGACCATCAAAACTCTAACTTCAGCAGAAGAATCCAGATCACCAAAATAAAAGCCCAAATATGAGACACATAAGACAAAAATATACAAAAAATCAACAACAAAAAGCTGGTTCTTTGAAAGGATAAACAAGATTGATGAGCCCCTACCTAGACTGACCAAGAAAAAGAATGAAAAATCCAAATAAACACAATCAGAAATGAAAAAGATCAAGTGAAACTGACTCCAAAGAAATACAAAAGATTATCAGAGATTACTATGTACACTTGTGTGGAAACAAACTCGAAAAGCTCAATGGAATGGAAGACTTTCTGACATCACACAACTTCCCAATGTTGAAACAAGAAGAAATTGAGTCTTTAAATAGACCAATAGCAGTCCAGGAAATCATCTATGTTGTAAGAAAACTACCTAAAGAAAAAAGCTCTGAAGCAGAATTCTCCAAAACATACAAGGAAGAGCTGATACCAATCCTAGTAAAAGTATTCCAAGCAATTGAGAAAGATGGAACTCTTCCCAAATCATTTATGAAGCTAATATCACATTGATACCAAAACCAAGGAAAAATCCAACAAAGAAAGAGAACTATACACCAAAACCCTTGATGAACACAGCTGCTAAAATTCTCATCAAGATTCTAGCAAACCGGATCCAACAACACATCTCTAAAATCATCCACCATGACCAAGTAGGCTTCATCTCCATAATGAATGCAGGCTTGCTTCAACATCTGCAAGACCATAAATGCAATTAAATACATCTACAGATGTAAAAACAAAAACCACATGATTGTATTATTAGATGTGGAAAAAGCTTTCCATAAAATCCAGCATCCCTTCTTGATAAAAACTCTCGAACATCTAGGCTTAAATGGACCATACCTAAAAATAGTAAGAGTCATCTACAAGAAACCCACAGCCAACATACTGCCAAACAGATGGAAATTGGGACTGTTTACCCTAAAACTGGGACAAGACAAGGATGCCCACTCTCAACCCTCCTGTTCAACACAGTACTGGAAGTCCTACCTAGAGCAATCAGACAAGAGAAGGAAATCAGGGCTATCCAAACAGGGAAAAAGGAAGTTAAGTTATCCCTCTTTGCAGATGACATGATTGTATAACTCGAAAACCCAAGAGAATCTGTCAAAAACCTTGTACTGATAAAAGACTTTGGCAAAGTCTCAGGATATAAAACAAATGTACAAAAGACGGTCACATTTCTATGCACCAACAATAAACAAACAGAAACTCAAATTAAAAAAAAAAAAACCCATCCACAATAGCCACAAAAAACCCAAAACAAAACAAAAATGAAATACCTTGGCATCTTCCTAACCAGAGGAGTGAAAAAGCTTTACAACAGAAACTATTAAAAAACTGCTCAAAGAAATCAAAGATGACACAAACAAATGGAAAAATATTATATGCCCATCGATTGGAAGAATCAACATAGTTAAGATGTCCATCCTACTCAAGGCAATCTGCAGATGTAATGCAATACCCATTAAATTACCCGCAGCCTTCTCAGACCTCTAAACAATACAGGAATTCATATGGAAATATAAATGACCTCAGATAGCCAAAACAATCCTCTTTAAAAAAAAAAAAAAGCAGGAAGTATCACTCTCACAGACCTTAAATTTTATTATAAGTCTACAATAATTAAAACAGCCTGGGGTTGGAATAAGAACAGGCATATAGACCAATGGAACAGGATGGAGATTCCGGAAGGAAAAACTCAATTTCTCAACCAATTTATCTTAGACAAAGCCTCCACCATCAAACACTGAGGCGAGGAGAACCTATTCAGTAAATGGTGCTGGGAAAATAGCTAACCACACGCAGAAAATTAAAACAAGATCCCTAATTATCACCATACACAAAAGTCAACTCTGAATGGACCAAAGACCTAAACATAAAACCTCAAATTAAAAGAACCTTATAACATTCTGGAGACGCTCTTATGGAAATTGGAACTGGCAACCAATTCCTGATCAAAACCTCAAGTTCCCATGCCATTAGAAATAAGATAGACAAGGGGAACCTCATCAAACTCACAAGTTTCTGCAAGCCAAATAAATCCTCAAGAGAGGGGGGAGGCAGCCCATAAAATGGGAAAAAAATATTTGCCAACTGTATATATGACAAAGTCCTCACATCTAGGATTTACAAGGAACTCAAATGTGTTGAAAAGAAAAAAACAAATATCCCATTACAAAGTGGTCAAAAGATGAATAGACACTTCTCAAAAGAAAACATATGAGCAGTCAACAGATACAAGAAAACATGCTCATACTCACTAGTCATCAAATAAATGCAATTTAAAGTCACACGAGATACCACCTAACTCCAGTCAGGATGACCATCATCAATAACTCAAAAAACAACAGATGTTGGAGAGTATGTGGGGGATAAAGGATCACTTCTACACTGTTGGTGGGAGTATAAACTAGTACGACCTCTATGGAAAACAGTATGGCGATTCCTATAAGATCTAAAACTCAACCTTTCATACGACCTCACAATTACCCTTCTGGGAATACACCCAGAGGTACTCAAATCACTCTATGAAAAAGATACCTGCATGCACATGTTTTTTGCAGCATTATTCACAGTAACAAAAATATGAAAGTGCC
>CAUYQG010107979.1:0-18927 GCA_963574415.1 Tarsius wallacei
CAAAAAAAAAAAAAAAAAAAATATGTATATATGAAAATGTACAGAATGAATATAAATGTAACTGCTACCATATTAACATGTAATTTTATTCTCAATATGATTTTATTAGTTTTACTTTTTTCTTCTTTTCTTTTTAAAGAATTCCAAGTCAAAAAGAAAAATATATACTACAGGTAACATAAAAGTTATGTGACTGAAACAGTACCAACTCAGTGTCAAAGTTTTTTGTCAATTCTGGGCGAGGATGGAAAGGAAAGCATCAGAATAGTTTTCAAACACGGACAATTCCCTAGCAGGAGGACTAGTGGTTATCTATAATGTGCATATATACTGTAGAAAGCATGTCTAAATATCCCTTTTCATTTAGTGTATAGGAAGAAAAGTCTCAGATAATTAATAAAAGAAGATAAAACATCAGATAGACTCAAATACACAATCATAAAAATATATAGCATACTATTTAAATTGGTTTGCTTAGCAAGTGAAGTGATATAAAAAATATTCAATTGAAATGCCTAGTGCTTTTTACCCTGCATTTTAAGAAGCCATTTGATAAGTATTCTAAAAATGGACAGTTTGGGTGAATAAAACATGCTAATTAATTGCTAGCATAATTATTTGGAAACTAATTCCATTAGATAATACATGCTGAAAAGTAAGCCACACATTTTATTTTGAATTATAAAACAAGATACCAAAATATAGGAAGATTATACTACTAGTATTTATTAGAAATGTGGTACCAATATGGCAACTTTAACTATAATAGAGATATTCTAGAGATCTGCTCTACATAAGTAAGCAAATAATTGATATCATTCCCATACATATAAAACTTATCATTTATTCACATTTAAAACAATTTTTAAATGCTCGGCTTCTTAGTTCTTTTAAAAATTTATATCTACTTTTATCCTTTCTGTCAGAATAGGTTTTTTATCATTTCTTGCTTGTCTAAACTGTTAAAATCATATTAACATATGTAAAGAAGATATACTGTGATATAGATAGATTCTATTTATGCAAGTTGTAATTTCTCAGGAGTGATTTCCTTAGGAAAAACCGTTGTGTGAAATAAATTAATATTAAATATTTTAAGAATCTAAAAGATTAGAAATACTCAAAAGTAAAACATACCTAAATATTTCTCTGTATTGGAAGTATCCTTTTCTTTAGCATTATTATTTTTTTTAACTGATAAGTACAAGGCTAGAGGTACTTGCTAATTGTAGGTGGGGAGTTTTTCCTCTTTCAAGTCTACAAGGTGCCTTTTAATATCTTGCAATGTAAATAATGTGACATTATCTGAAGAAAAATGCTTTTAAATCTTTCAGAAAGGTCTATTTAAGTAGAGTCTTTTATGGATCCTTTTTAATTGATAGTTACTTTTTAAAGTGTCTATCATTCATTCCACTGCATTGTTCAATTGTCACTTTTAGTCCCATGAGATCAAATCCAGAACCCAAACACATTATCCTTTCACTCATTCTCCTGCCTCCACATACCCATACCTGAACTGGGGAGGAGTAGTTTTCTGATACATTTAACCATACTGCTAGACCGGAATAAATTATGAGGTGAATATTCAATAGCTTCAAGAATTCAAATAAATTTCCTATTACTTATATAGAGTATTGTGTAGAGTGCTATTTAGTATCTAAGATAAAAAAGATGACCTTTAAAATTTAATATGCACCTTCTCTCTCTTTTCATGAGTTCTTTCTTGAGCATTTTATAGTCATACTGTGGACAATCTTTTTAAGATAATTGTTTATATGACCTACTTGATCAATATTTAAATTTGTTTTGGCCCCATTAATAGGAAAAGGCTCTCTATCTAGTCCCCAGAAGATGACTGTATATATTTAATTTATAGTTCGTTAGTGATGAAATGCATTGCATTTTGGGAAGAACAATCTTAACAGGTGCGTGGGGCAATAGGAGGGCATCTGCAAGTAGCCAGCAGATGGGCATGGCAGTGGGAGAGGACCACCAGGTAATCAGCAGATGGACAGAGCAGAAGAAAGGAAACTGTGTGAGCAGTGAATGGCTAGACCAACAGTAAAACTTTGCCACTTGGCATATGGTAGGATGCTCATTGCATCAGCTGGAATTTGTATGACCACATTTTTGGCCAAGTCAGGAAGAGAGATTTCTAAAATCTGCATATGACATTTGGTTCAAAATTTAGCAATATTTTCACAGACAACATTGCAAATTCCTCCTTAACAAGTTGTGTTACTCTTCTTTTTGGTTAACACAAGAATTTGATATTTCATATTCATAAAATAATTTTGAAACTGATGTCGCGATTCATCCACCAGAAGAAAAAAAGCCAAAATGATTTTCTTGAAGCATCCACTGACATTTTAAAAAAGTATCATAAAGTAATGATGTGTTCCATTTTGGCATGCACCTACTGAAAGGGTCTATTCATTCTAAAAGTCTGGTGAAAATGCTAGTGTTTTATTAGATAAACCACCTGCAGCTTAAACTTCCTGTAGCACAGCCCTGGATATCTCAGTCTTTAGCTCAAATATATTTATTTTTTATTGCCCAAATATAAGTGTTCAAATTATGGAGTACAAATTTAGGGCCTTCCACAGTCTGCAGTCAAAGCATCCCAGAGTCATAGCCCATAACTGCTTTATATATGCTCTATACCTGTGTCTTCTTCCCTAATATGACATACATACTTACCATTTTTTGCCAGTCAGATCTCACCTCCTATTTTTGTCTCATTTTAATCATCCTTTAAAACCCAGTTAAAATATTTTAAATGAATATATATTGATTCTCCCAATCCTCATTGTACTACCTTTAAATTTCTTAACAACACATAGTATTCTATCTATTTTTATGTTTTTAAAATGTCTCTTATTTCTGTTACTAAATTTAACTCCTGCAGGAATTAATAACCCAGGACTACCGTGGTGTTTTAATCATAGGAAGTGTTCAATGAATATTTGATAAATAAAAATAGAGTAACAAAATTCTTAGAAAGGAAATGTTTAATATTTTTATATTTAAACAATAACTCAAGTAAATCTGTCACACTACTAGAAGTCTTTTAGATACTTCCTTAAGACTTATTTTTCTTTTATGGTTCTTTTTCCTAGGTAGTGCTTTAAAATGTTAAAAGCACTTACAGCTTTTTATTTTTTAAGTGTTGAAAACATTTCCCAAATTATAATTTGTTAAAATATATATTTGTTCTATAAATAAATGTTTTCAAACCAAGATAAATTCAATATAAATTATTTTCAAATTATTATGAACTTCAAGCAGAATCAAATTTCTAGGGTTTTGTGGATTTGATTTTATTTCCCCCTTCATATCATCCTCCTACCTCTTCCAACATTCATTCCTTATCTTGTTACAAACTCAAGGGCAAGTATGTAATAATCAGCATTCCTGTGAAGATTTTGTGCTTCAATAAATTACATTTTAAAACACTCTAGAATAACATCAGTGTCATAGCAAGAGCATTTCTCTACCAACTCATGTAAAAAACTAGGGCAAGGTGTAGCAAAGGAAGCAGATACAACCTACAGAATAAAATACAACCTACAGAATAGGAGAAAAATAACTGCAACCATACATCTGATAAGAGGTTAATACCCAAAATGTATAAAGAACTCAAGCAACCAAATAGCAGAAAAGCAGACAACCCCTTTTTTAAAAATGAGCAAAGGACTCAAAATTTCCAAAAAAAGACACACAAGTGGCTAAAAAGTTTAGAAAAATGCTCAGCATCACTAATCATCAGGGAAATCCAAATCAAAGCCCCAATAAAATAGCACCTCTGTCCCCTTAGGAAGGCTAACAGGAAAAAAAAAAAAAACACAAAAAATAAGTATTGGTGTGAAAGTGGAGAAAAGGAAAATCGTGTACCACTGTTGGTGGGAATGTAAATTTGTATGGCCATTTTGGAAAACAGTAGGGAGGCTCCTCAAAAATTAAACATAGAACTACCATATGATCCTGCAATTCCTCTTCCAGGTATATATCCAAAGGAATAAAATAAGTATGTCAAAGAAATATCTGTACTCCCATGTTCATGGCAGCCTTATTCACAGCGCCAATATTTGGAATCAATCTAAGGGTCTATCAACAGAACAATGCATAAGGTAAATGTGGTTTATATATACGATGGAATACTATTCAGTTTTAAAAAAGAAAGAATTCTTGAAACTTGCATAACATCAATGAACCTGAAGGACATGATGCTAGGTAAAATATGCCGGCACAGAAAAACAAATACTGCATGATCTCACATATGTGGAATCTAAAAAAATCAAACACATACAAGCAAAGAGTGGAATGGTGGTTATCAAAGACTGGGTGCTGGAGGAGGAGAATGGGGAGATATTGGTCCAAGGATACAAAAGTTCAGTTAGACAGAAGAATAAGTTCAGCATATTCAATAAGCACAGCATATTGTCCATAGCCAATTATGTATTGTATATTTGAAAACTAAGAGAGAGGCTCTCACCACAAAAAAATAAGTCTATGAGGTTGTGAATATGTAATTAGCTTGATTTAATCATTCCTGTCTATATACTCACCTTATAGATGAATCTTTAAGAAAGTATGCCTACATTTGCCATTTATGGCTGCATATGTAAACTTATGTAATATGAATTAATAAAGAAAGAAACCTGTTCAAATAAATAAACAAATAAGTGGCAACATAATGTAGTACCCAATAAATATATACTATATATATATAGTGTATATATGTATGTATATATATGTATAGTATATATATGTATTATTTGACTATTAGATAAAAGGAACTGGGGCAAGGAATCAGAATCTAAGAAGTAGCAAACAAGTCAGCTTCTCCTACCCACCTAAGTATTGAATGTATAAAGTAATTAAATGTCTATCTTTTCTACTGCCAAATTGAAGAGTATATGTGTATAAACCCTTGTTATGTGACTTCTGTGTTAGTTTATACACATATACTTTTCCATTTGGAAGTTGAAAAGTACTACCTTTTGAAGGCTTAAGTACTTCAAAATATAACGCAGGAATACCTATTCTGATTTTTCCTAATAGTACATTTTTTCATAGCATGCTTTGTGCTCCTAAGTTACAGTATAGAATGTGAAAATGTAAAATTTGAATCTGGAATTTTTTAAAAAATCAGCCTTATTATATGTTCTGATGTCAGGTAAAATAACCAAATTTTGTAATTATTCATATGTTTCTGAATATGAAAAGAAAAATGCATACAATCACCATCTATTTAAAAGTATAGTAGTTATCTGACCTAATAGGACCCAGTGGAACAAAAAAATTTCTAATTTTGTATTCTAAAGCTTAGCTTGGAAAGTTGTTTTTTTCAAACACTTCCATTTATTGAAAGAAACACCTTATGATGAATCTTTAAGAAAGGTTGTTTACATCTGCTATTTACAGCTGTATATGTAAATGCGTATAATATGAATCAATACAAAAAATATATTCTAATAACAAATTTTCAAATTTTGCTTAAAGAGGTGTTTCTTTGTGAAACACTTCCATTCACTAAAAGAAAAGAGTTAATGATGCAGGTTTTAAAAAGTTTCTGTAGAGATTGGAGTTTTATCACACTGTCCAGGCTGGTCTCAAGCTCCCGGCCTCAAGAGATCCTCCAATCTCAGCCTCCTAAGGCATTGGGAGTACAGGTGTGAGCCATTGCTCCTGGCCTTCTGATGCATCTTAGGGAAAGTACCCTTACATTTGTTTTTTATTGCTGAATTTCTCCACTTGGCCTACTGGGAGAAATAAATGTTTTCTAATAACATATTCTAAAGGCTAGTTTAGAAAGGTGTTTCTTTATCAAACACTGCCATTCATGGAAAGAAAATATTTTATGATGAATTTTTAAGAAAGCATGTTACATTTGCCTTTTATAGCTACATATGTAAACTCATATAATATAAATCAATAAAGAAAAACATGTTCCAATAAAAATTTAGCTGTCATATTAATCTTAACAAATTTAAGTAATCATTATTCTGAATTGAAGAATATAAAACAATTAATTATTATTTTTCTAAACTTTTTTCCTTGTGTTTCTCATACTGTTGCAACAGATCTATTCTACATATATGTTTCAAAATTAGAGACTATTCAGTCATTTTGATGGTGTTCAATGCCCCAATACGTTTAGACATAAGAAAAAAAAACTTCTTAAATTAAAAGTACAAGCTGTTATTTGTGTTTAGCAATATCTGGATCTTCCCTTTGGACAACCAGTGTAAGGTATATGTCTTACACAAAAACACAACTCCTGCTTGTGATCTGAAATCTCCTATTTATCATAAATCATACAGTTGAAATAAAAGCAATAATTAAGCTTTTATATATAAAGGTTAAGTGATTTCTTCTGGAGTATACTGCAATTAAAGGGATTAAATAAATCAACTATTTTCCATATTCCATAGGATAATTAGAATGTTCAATCTATTCCAAAATAATAATACCTAATTGTAAACCAGTGATTAATTTCAAATAATAAGTTTCTAGTTTGCATTTTTATAGAATATTTTATTGACTAAAAAAGACTTAAACTCTACCACTTAAGCCATTCTCTGTTCTTAACTTTTTATCTCAATATCTGCCATATTAGAGTTTTCTTCAGAAAATCATGACAGATTTGCCTCTTTTTCAGTAAAGGAGATTCAAGATGAAGAATAAAAACTGTACCTTTTCTCACAAATTCCCTATTATTTTGTTGACCATCAATTTGAGAAAAAGTGAATCCTCACTGCGGCTAAGAAACAGATCCAGTTCACTAGGTGAGAATATTGGGTCAGTTCTTTCAATCTTTACCCAAAATTTAGTGAAACCCAATTTTGAATATCCCATTACAACACATATTCAATTGACTCACCTTTTAACTCAGTTGAAATTATTGCACCTTGAGGGTGACAGGAGAAGAAAAGAACTAATGAGTTCCAGAGGTTAGAGTAGATTTGGTTGGCTTTCTTTTTGATGCATGATTACGGACTTACCCAAACCTCTATAAAATGTCTACCTATTAAAAATAGTGGGGAATAGAGCTAAAAATTGCCACTACTGCTCATATTCGTTAATAAAATATATGGTAAAATGCTAGAATTTGAGAACAAACTTTAAACTTCATGTCAAACAACTTTCCTGTTTACAGTTAATGTTAAGTGTGCTTCACAAGATCACACAGCTAGTTAAAATAAAAATAAAAATATGTCCCATAGTCCAACATTCGTTTCATTATAACTTCTCTCTATTGCATATTTTAAATTCTATAATTTGTGTATGCATTTAAAATTAGATTTAAACAGGACATTGAAATTTTCTACACTAAGAAGCCCTACTGAAATGCCAAAATTGATCATTAAATGACAAAAATAACAATGTAATTTTTGTAACAACTTTAGAAAAGTTTCATGGCGGCACAGGTATAAAAGCTTCACTGTAATACAGCTAATCTAAAGGTTTATATTTCACTGTACCAGTAAATATGGATTTTTATCTTTTCATAGATTTTTTAGTTTGCTACTAAATCATTAGCACTTCAAATTTAACCCTTTACTTGTTTAGAAAGATAAGAGTGTGGCCTGCTGCTGGGTTCATGTTCATTTAATTTATTTAATTTTATAGAAACATGATCTTTGAGGCTGAAGCAAGTCTGACAGGTTTTCAGTGAGAAAATAAAATATAAAAACTATAATTGGAGTTATCCTAAACAGAACTTGCCTCTAGTCCTAACAAGAATAGAAAGAGAGAGAGAGAGAAATTACTGTATTTTGTAATTTAAAAAAAAATCTTGGGGTAAGCGCTACAGCCACAAGAACTGCCAGCGAGTATCCTTGGGTTAAACGAGGAATGGGTTTAAAATAAATTCAGGTTTTTGCAGCTGGCAAAATGTAAGATTAAAATGATTACTTTCGGATATTTAATATAAAATTAAGTGAGAAAGTCAGTTAATCAAAATACAAATGATAGAATGTCTCAAGCTACTCATCAAGGTCTCTTGTTTATAGTATGCATATCTGGAATTAATTTATGAATGTCTGACATGTGGGAATTTACACGTAGTTTTGAAGAAAAAGACCTGCCTGGAAGTGTATTTGCAGGGAAAAAACAAACAAACAAACACACACACAGAATGCAAAGCAGTGAAAAATAAATTTCAAAAGAGGAGGATGAGTAAAGAGAGCAAGCATTTATCAAACATGTTATACTACAGAGGGGGAAAGTTCCTTGTTGATGGAGCAATTCTTTGGCTTTCACTCTACACATCCATCATATCAGGATAGAAAATATCACAGATAAATATTGCATTGTATAATATAGTATTCTGAATACAAATAAGGGAGAGATTCTAAATGTCAGAGCATAATGGATATCTCACATGTGGCTTTTATTCTAATTTGTTTTGCCTATTTTATGCTTGAAAATGATACCCAGGTTGTTAGTTACTGAAATGATGAAGCTCTATCACAGTTCTGATTTCTCACTAAACATTTAATTCAGACCTACAAGTTCTAAATTATGAAATCATACATATCAATTTAAAAAGCTATTATTTAAGAATAGGTGAATCTTACTGACAATGAGTTCAGTTGAAATACACTTAATTATTTAACACACAGGTGCTGTAGTATTAACAATATGTCTATGTAGAGAAATGTTTTCTTTCCTCTAAAGCTTGGCAAAATTACCCATTTCAGCTACAGTTAAATCACATTAATTTTTTGGAAATGAAATTATTTTTCTTCAAGTAATATGAAGCATAATTGTGGATCTTAAAGAAGATTGTATACAAAGTGCTTGGTAATGAAAATAGCATCATGTTCCCAATTAATCCTCCTAGATGCTAATAGTTTCAAGAGTGTAATTGGAACCCCAGGCCAAAATAAACATCAGGACCAAGCTCCATGGTCTACCAAAAATGGAGAAACATATAAAAGACCCTCTAAATTGAACAAAGGTTATTTAAAATATATTAAGATCTTAATTTAAATAGATTTAATTACATATTAAATTCACTTCTTTTGAGTGAATACTGTTTCTAATCAAAACAGAAAATTTTCTCTAAAATCCACTAACCAATTTTCAAACATTAGCAACAAGAAAAAGACAACATAGGTGAGATAAGTTTTAGGAATGAGACTAGAATTCAATTCAGAGAGAAAATACTTGAAGAAATAATAGTTGAAAACCTCCCAAGTTTTGTAAAATAAACAAGTGTTGGTGAGGAAGTGAAGAAAAAGGAACTCTTATATCCTGTTGGTGGAAATGTGAATTGGTACAGCCATTAAGGAAAGCAAATTGGAGTTTCTTAAGAAAAATAAAAATAGAACATATAATCCAGAAATTCCCATTCTGGGTATACAGAGGGTACCAAAGAACTATACACATTTTAAGAGATACTATCTACGTATTACTTTTAGTTCACCATAATCAGAAGTGTCTAGATGCTGATGGTAACCACTTTAAGCACCTCTTGTAATTGCAGAAGTCAAACTTGACTTACAGTCATCTACAATTTTAATATAGTTTTTTTCTTTCTTAAAATAGATATACTTTTTTGGGCACTCTCTGTATAGCCAAAGAAATTAAATAAGTATGTCAATGGGATATCAACGCCCCCATGTATACTGCAGCATTATTCATAATGGCCAAGTTGTGGAAAAAACCTAAGTGTCCATCCATGGATGAATGGACACAAGGAATACAAATATTCCCCCAACTTAGGATGGAACTATGTCCTGAGAAATCCATGGTAAGTAAAAAATATCATAAGTTGAAAACGCATTTAACACCCTAGTAAACCCATTGAGATGTCATAAAATTGCAAGTCATAAGTCAAATATTGTCTGTATTGCATAATCTTATTTATGTGTGGAATCTAAAATAGTCATATTCATAGAAGCAGAATGTAGAATAGTGGTTACATAGAGATGGGGGATGAGGTAGAGGAAATGAGAAGAGGCAGGGCAAATGGTGCATAGTTTCAGTTATGTAGGATAAGTTCTAGAGATCTAATTTATAGTGTGGTGACTATAATTAATAAGACTGTTATGCATACTTAAATGTGCTAAAAGAGTAGTTCTTAAGTGTTCTCACCACACTTACACAAGAAGGTAATATAACTATGGTTATGTTCATTACTTTGACTGTAGTAATCCTTTCACAATGTCATCACACTGTATATCTTGAATACCTACAATTTTTATTCTAAAAAAAAGATCAAATGTCACATTCTGCTCTAATTATATGACAAAGTAAAAGGCTGACTAATAAACACACTACAATTTCAGAGACATTAAAATGTGAAAGCATGAAAAAAAAAAGTTACAGGAAGTCCTTTAAACACAAATAAAAGGACACTAGAAAGAACCTGAAACTATATAAAGAAATAAAAAAAAAACACCAAAGAAGATAACTACATAGCTAAATCTTAAATTCAGTATTATTAGATTTTCAGTTTATAAATCCTGTTTTTATTGCATAAATTATTTAAACGACAAATATATAAAAATAATTAGAAATCTATGTTATAGGCAGCAACGTATAAATATGTGATTTTTTCCACAATTACATAAAGGCAACAAAGCTGATTTCTTGTGTGATTGAAGTTAAATGATTAATTAACATTAGATTGATCTGAATTTAAAATGTTCATTGTAAGCCCAATGGTAACCACTAATAAAATATCTAAAAAATATACACAAAAGGAAATGAGAAGAGAACCAAAAAAGTATACTACAGAAATTAATTAAATACTAAGAAAACAGTCATAGGAGGAAAGAGGGGGTAAAGGCGAAAGATTTATATGATCTGAAGAGAAAAAACAGATACAAGTAAAGCATTCCTAATTCAAAAATCATAAAAAGGTTTAGCATCCTTAATCTGAAAAAATGAAATCAGAAAAGCTCTACAATCCAAAATTCTTTGAGCACTGACATGATGCCATGAGTAGAAAATTCCACACCTCTGGTCCCAAGCATTTAGTATAAGGAGTATTCAACCTGTAATGGTGATGATGAAGAGGATATTGCTAACACTACAGAAAAGGTGCCTGTAGACAACATAGTGAAAATGTGTAATGGGCTTCCTCAAGGACTAGAGCAGTATGCATTCATAACAGAATAATAAATCATGTCAGTTTATAAAATCAAAGAGAGACTTTTAAGACAAAAGCCATTGTTAATAAAAACTAGAAGACAAATTTTAAAACACATCCAGAAGAATGCTTCTTCATCTCTAGAGGACTCATTTCCTATTCCTTCAACTATTTCTGATTATTCCTTTCACCTAAAAAAATCAGTGTACAATAAACAATGAATCAACACACAGCATTGTAGGTGGAGACTGAAAGTCCCCCCTTTTTATTTCTGCTGTTGTTTAACAGTTGATACAGGTCATGCTGGTGATGCTACTGTGTTGTTTAGTTACCCTGAACACATTATTTTTTCACTGTATTAATGTCATGTCATATTTCTTCACTAAGTACTTATGTGTAAGTGTAGGAAAATGATTACTTATCAGCAGCACATAAATTCAGAGTCAAAAATAATGGTGATGCCATGCAAACACATATTGTTCACAAGGGTGGCTGAGATAGTGACACCTCTGTTTTCTGATGATTGAATGCACACAACCTTTATTTAATGCACAAAATTATTAAAAATATTATATAAAACTATTTTCAGGCTATGTGCATAAGGTACATTTGAAATATATATTGAATTTCATGTTAAGACTAGGTTTTCATTTCAAAGATATATCATTATATATCTGTAAATATTACAAAATCCAAAAATACGCAAAATCCCAAACACTTCTGGTTTCAAGCCTGTCATACATACAGAAAACAAGTTATAAAATGGCAGAAATAAAACCTTCCACACAAAAATTACTTTAAATGCAAATAGATTAAACTCTCCAATCAAAACACAGAGATTGGTAGAATGTGTTAAAAAGAAGCATGATCCAACTTTATGTGATCTATAAAAGATTCAGTTTAGATGTAAAGACACAAATAGGTTGAAAGTAAAGGATGTGAAAAGATAGTCTGTGCAAATCGTAACCAAAAAAGAAATATGGGATAGCCATGTTAACATCAAACAAAATAGATTTTAAGGAAAAAACTGTGACCAGGGACAAAGAAAGACATAATATATTGATAAAGGAGTAAAATCATCAAGAACATGTAACAACTATAAAAAAAAAAATGCAGTAAACAACAGAGCCCCAAGAAATATGATGCAAACATTGACAAAATTAAAGGAAGAAACAGATGGTTCTACAGTAATATTTGGAAACGTCAATACACTACGTTCAATACCAAATAGTACATCTAGACAGAAGATCAATAAGAAAATAGGGGAATGCAAAAACATTATAAACCAACTAGACCTAATAGATGTATAGAATATTGTACCACCATCCATGGAATATGCATTATTTTCAAGTGCACAAAGAATGCTCTCCAAGATAGATATTTTAGGCCACAAAACAGACATCCATAAATTCTAAAAGATTAGTATCATGCAGAGTATCTTCTCAAATCAAAATGGAATGCAGCTAGAAATCAATAAAAAACTACAAAATTCACAAATATGTGATATTAAACAACCCTTTTAACAACCAGTGAGCCAAAGAAACCACAAGGGAAATTAGAAAATACTAAGAGACAAATGAAAACAAAAATACATATAATAAAAGTATGAGATACAGTTTTCATAAAGTTATAGTAGTAGCAAACACCTACATTTACAAAAAAAGGAGAAACTCAAATGAGTACCCTAAGAATATACTTTAAGCAACTATGAAAGAAGTGAAAACTATATCCAAAACTAGTAGAAGGAAGGAAATTACAAAGATTGAGCAAAGATAAATTAAAAAGCAAGTAGTAAAATAAAGAAAACCAATGAAATAAAAAATCTGTTCTTTGAAAGACTGTCAACCCCTTAGCTTAAACTGACAGGGGAAAAAAGAAAATAAAACAAAAATACCTAAAATCAAACATAAGTGTGTGGACATTACTCTCAATCTTACAGAAATAAAAATATTATTAAGAACATTTTTAACAATTGCATTTGAACAAAGTAGTTAGCTTAGGTAAAATGGACAATTTACTAGACACACAAGTTATGAAATCTCACTCAAGAATATATTTTTAAAATCTTAACAGATCTATAACAAGTAAGCATAAACTAAATCCAACAACACGTAAAAAGATTATATACCATGACAACATGGGACTTAAAACAAGTCTGTAAGTTTGGTTCAATGTAAGAAAGTCAATGAAATGAGTTTTATTAATAAACATTACTAATAAAATGAAGGAAAAAAATCACATGATCATTTCAATTGACTGAAAAGAGCATTTGACAAAATCCAACACTCTTATGATAATAACATACAGAAAACTAGGAAAAGAAGGAAACTACCTTAATATGACAAGGGACATTTATGAAAAAACTCATAACTGATTTATCACTAAATGGTGGAGGTTTGAAAGCTTTCACTCCAAGATTAGGAACAAGACAAAAATGTCCACTTTAACCAGTTCTATTACATATTATAATGAAAGATCTAGTCAGAGCAATTAGGCAATAAAAAGAAACAAAGACTTCCAAACTGCAAAAGAAGTAGAACTATTTCTATCAGCAGGTGACATGATCCAATATATAGAAAACTCTTAAAGATCTACAAAAAAATTATGAGTTATAAACATATTCAACACATTTACAGAATACATGATCAACACATGCACTCTGCAAATCTGATGTATAGGTTGCATTATACACATCAGCAATAAACAAAATAAAATTGAAAAAAATTACAATAACATTTAAAATAATAAAATAGCTAGGAATAAATTTACCAAGGAAATGAAAGATTTACATAGTGAAAATTACAAGTATTGTAGAAAAGATTTAAAGAAGACCTAAACAAAAAGATGCATATGTTCATGGATTTGAAAGCTTAATATTGTTAAGATGGTCCCACTATTCAAAGAGCATTGTAGCTGTATTTCAATCCTATGGAAATCCAATAATCTTTTTTACAGAAAGGAAAAAGCCAGTACACAATTCCTGGGAAATTCCAAAGGGTTCAGAGTAGCCAAAAGGGCCAAAAAACAAAACAAAACAAAATAAAAACAAAAACAAAAAAGCAAAGGAACAAATCTGAAGAACTCACACTTCTTGTTCTCAACACTTATTACAAAGCTGCAATAATCAAAATAGTATAATACTGGCATAGCAACATACATATAAACCAGTGGAATAGAATTAAGAACATTAAAAAAGATTTACCTATGAGCAAATGATATTTGACAAAAGATGCTGAGTGAGATCAGTCAATAAAAAAAGAATAGTCTCTTCAACAAATGGCACTGGGACAATTGGATATTTAAATGCAGAATAATAAAGTTGAACTCCTGCCTCATACTATATACAAGGAGGACTTTTTTTTTTTTTTTGAGTTAGAGTCTCACTCTGTCGCCCAGACTGGAGTGCAGTGGCCGCTCCCGGCCACCGCAGCCTCGACCTGCTGGGCTCCGGCGATCCTTCCGCCTCAGCCTTCCAAGTAGCTGAAACTACAGGCGCGCGCTACAACACCCGGCTAATTTTTTGATTTATTGTAGAGATGAGGTCTCGCCAAGTTGCCCAGGCGGGTCTCGAACCCGCGGGCTCAGGCAATCCACTCACCTCAGCCTCCCAAGGCATGGGATTATAGGCTGAGCCACCGAGCAGGCACAAGGAGGACTTTCTAACAACACACAAACTCCTAAGGTTGAACCCAGAAGAAATGGAGACCCTAAATAGACCAATAACAACCCAGGAAATTGACTCTGTTATAAGAAAATTACCTACAAAAAAAAAAAAAAAAAAGGCCTGGACAAGACAGATTTCCAGTGCAATTCTACAAAATACACAAGGTGGAGCTGATACCAATTCTATTGAAAGCATTTCAGGCAATTAAAAAAGATGGTACTCTCCCCAAATCATTTTATGAAGCTAACATCACACTGATACTCAAACCGGGTAAAGGTTCAATAAAGAGAACTACAGACCAATATTCCTGATGAACATAGATGCAAAAATTCTCAACAAGATTCTAGCAAATAGGATTCAATAACACATCTCAAAAATCATCCACATTGACCAAGTAGGCTTCATTCCTGGGATGCAGGGCTGTTTCAACCTCAGCAAGACCATACATGTAATTAAATACATCAACAGATGTCAAAACAATAACCACATGATTATATCATTGGATGAAGAAAAGATTTTTAATAAAACCCAGAATTCCTTCTTGATAAAAACCCTTGAACACCTAGGCATAGAGGGAACAAACCTCAAAATAGTAAGAGTCATCTGTCACAAACCCACAGCCAACACATTGCTAAATGGACAGAAATTGGAAGCATTTCCACTGAAAATCAGAACAAGACAAGGCTGCCTACTCTCACCCCTCCTGTTCAGCATAGTGTTGGAAGTCCTAGCCAGAGCAATTAGACAAGAGAAGGAAATCAGAGGTATCCAAATAGGATAAGAGAAAGTTAAGTTATCCCTCTTTGCTGACAATGTGATCTATGCCTCAAACCCAATAGAATCTGTCAAAACCCCTTGTATTGATGAAGAACTTTGGCAAAGTCTCAGAGTACAAAATGAACATGCAAAAGACAGTCACATTCATATACACCAACAAAACAGAGAACCAAATAAAAAGCACAATCTCATTCACAATAGCCACATATATACACAAAATGAAACTCTTCACATCTTCCTAACCAAAGAAGTGAAAGGCTTTACAATGAAAACTACAAAACACTGCTCAAAGAAATCAAAGAGGACACAATCAATTGGAAAAATATTCCATGCTCATGGATTGGAAGAATCAACATTGTTTAGGTGTCCATCCTACTAAAGGCAATCTATAGATTTAACACAATACACATTAAATTAACAACATTATTCTTCTCAGACCTGGAAATAACAATACAGAAATTCATATGAAAACAGAAATGACCATGTGTAGCCAAAACAATCTTTAGCAAAAGAAATAAAGTGAGAGGCATCACATTTCAATACCCTAAACTTTACTATAAGGCTACAATAATCAAAACTACCTGGTACTGGTACAAGAACAGGCATATAGACGATTGGAACAGGATAGATTTTTGGAAGCAAAAACTCAATTTCTTAACCAACTCATCTCCAACAAAGCCTCCACCAACAACCCCTGAGGAGAGAAAAATCTGTTCAGTAAATGGTGCTGGGAAAATTGGCTGACCACATGCAGTAGAATAAAACAGGACCCCAAACTATTACTATACACAAAAACTGACTCTAAATGGATCAAAGACCTAAATGAAAAACCTCAAACTATAAGAATCTTAGAAAACACAGGAGATGACACCCTTATAGAAATTGGAATAGGCAACCAATTCCTGATCAAAACTCAAGATGCTCATTCCATAAGAGATAAGATAGACAAGTGAGAACTCATCAAACTAAAAAGGGTCTGCAAAGAAAAATAAATCATCAAGAGAGTGGGGAGACAGCCCACAGAATGGGAAAAAATATTTGGCAACTGTATATCTAACAAAACCCTAACATCCAGGATCTACAAAGAACACAAACATGCCGAAAAGGAAACAAACAAACAGCCCTGTTAAAAAGTGAGCAAAAGACATGAATAGACACTTCTCAAAAAAAAAACAAAAACAAATGAACACCCAATAGATACATGAAAAATTGCTCAGACTCACTAATTATCCAAGAAATGCTAATCAAAACCATACTGAGATACCACCTAACTCCAGTCAGGATAGTCATTATCTATAACTCCCAAAACAATAGATGTTGGAGAGGATGCAGGGAAAAAGGAATCATTCTGCACTGTTGGTAGGAGTATAAACTAGTACAACCTCTATGGAAAACAGTGTGGCAATTCCTAAAAGAACTAGAAATTGACCTTCCATATGAGCCAGCAATCTCTTTTCTGGGAACATACAAGGAGGAACTCAAATCATTCCATAAAAAAATATACCTACACAAGCATGTTTATTGCAACACTATTCACAACAGTAAAAACATGGAAACAATGGTGCTGGTCATTGAAAGTAGAATGGATTAAAAAGAAAGTGGTACATGCACCTAATAAAATACTACACAGCCGTAAAGAAGGAAAAAATTATGAACTTCACAGCAACTTGGATGGATTTAGGGTCTATCATAGTCAGTGATCTATGACAGAAACATAAAGCTGAATACCACATGTTCTCACTCATAAGCTGATCCTGAACATTTATCCAAATACCGTAAGACAGGATTGGCAGTAGTGGAACACTGCCAGGGGAAGGAGGGCACATAACATCATAAAGAGTACTTGATCTCAAACTAGGCAAAGTGGGGTCCAAAGGGAGGCCTAAACTTCACCTGTATGATAACCTCTTGTCTACCTAATTCTGAATTGTACTGCACATATTTTAAAATAAATAAAATAAATTAAAAATAGCAAGCAAACAAAAAACTCATTCAACCTAACAAAAAGACGAATATCCCAGTTAAAAATTGGGCAAAGAGCTTTGGTAGATACTTCTTCAAAGTAGATATATAAATGGCCAATAAGTTCATAAAAAGGTGCTTAACATCATTAATCATTAGAAAAATGAGACTCAGAACCACAATAAAGTGCCTAGTCACACTCCCTACATTGCCTAAACTTTTTTTTTAAAGAAAGCAAAAAAAAAAAAAGTGTTGGTGAGAATGTAGAGAAATTGGAAATCTTGTACATTGCTGGTGGTAATTTAAAATATTTTTTCTAGTGTGGAAAATAATCTGGAAGCTCCTCAAAAAGTTAAACATGGAATTACCATATGACTCAGTATTTTCACTTCTAGGTATGCAGTTAAAAACAGATACTAAAGCAAATATATGTCCATAGCAGCACTATTAGCATTATCCCAAAGGTAGATACAACCCAAATGTCCACTAATGGATGAATGATAAATAAATTATAGCATCTACATGCAATGCAATATTATTCTGCCCTAAATAGAAATGAAGTATCGATACATTCTACTATGTGGGCAAACATTGGAAACATTAATATACATGTTTTCTTTCTTTTGAGATGATATAATCCTAAATTAGTTAGTTGTCACGATACAGGTAGAGTACAGGGCTTAAAGCAATTTTAGCAGAACTAACTTGTGCTATAAATTCTATGGTTTTGGTTACTGTCTTGCTCAACATAGCTTTGCCATCACCCACTATTATGTCTTACTTATAGTAGATGTGAAATAAATATTAGTTGAAGTTGGTAAAAAAAATTAGAAAATAAATGATGAAGTAATATGTTGCCTGAGATTTAAAGCTTGTCTACAGAATGTCAGGTTAAGATATGAAGGACAGGGGAGGAGGGCAAGATGGTGATGGGGCATCCTGGTCTATGAGACCCTCTGCAAAGGAGAACGCAGAAGGTCTCTGGCTGTCTCCTCGGGGGCTGCGGATCCCGTTGTCAGCAGCCTGCTGTTCACGTGGAGCTCGGCTGTCGCCACCACTGAAGCATCATGCCAGTCTGGACAACCCCTGAAGCCGCGGACGGAGCAGTCGCCGCAGCTGCCTGTGGCCTCTGTAGCGGCCATTATACATCGTGTCACCCGTGCCTGAAGCAATCCGCGACTTCAGACCCTGAAGCCCCTGCAAGCAGGATCTGCTAAGATCGCAGCCGTCTCTACTGCCACTGTGATGTCCTTCCAGGCCATGGGGTCTCCTCCCATGTGCCCGAGGCAGGCTCCCATCTCCAGCCTCTGTCTGACTCTCTGAGCTGGCTCTCGCCCGGCTCTGTCCCCTTTGGGGCGAGCAGCTGAGACAAAGACCATCCCGAGTGGTGAGATAGCACCACCTGCTGGCGATTCAA
>CAUYQG010107980.1:0-23251 GCA_963574415.1 Tarsius wallacei
TAAATCTGTGAAAACAGTGTTATAAATCACCTACATAACTCCTAGATAAGTGTTAGAACTTATAGTGAATTCATAATGAACTTATTATAAACTTGTGCTTCTAAAACCTTATGTCTAAACACTAAACTATATAATTCTAAATCAAATAAGGAGTGAATATACTTATATCATTTTTTACTCAAGCAATATCTAGTAACTTATAACCAAGTGAGAGAACGTATTCTTGATGTGCTTCAGAGTTTAACCATTGCATATGTTAGAAAAGGCCAAACAGCATGGTGGGAAATGGAAAAATGAACCATGACATTCCCAGATTAGCTGTGAGTACTTCACATAAACGTGTTGTTCTCTTCATGCTCGACTGCACAGAATTCTTCGGCCGTATCAATAGCAAAGACGGAAGACAGAAGGGCCTCAGCTGCCTGGACTCGCTTTGCGGCCGGGGGTCCTCAGAGCACCTGGATTTTGTCAATCAGGCGGGCCTCCAAGGCTGGCTTCCAACATTGGAGTCTCACTCTGTTGCTGAGGCTGGAATGCAGTGGCACACTCCCAGCCACCATAGTCTCATCCTGTTGGGCTCCGGCGATCCTTCTGCCTCAGCCTTCCAAGTAGCCGGAACTACAGGCGTGCACTACCGCACCCGGGTAATTTTTGATTTATTGTAGAGATGAGGTCTCGCCAAATTGCCCGGGCGGGTCTCGAACCTGCTGGCTCAGGCAATCCACTCACCTTGGCCTCCCAAAGTGCTGGGATTACAGGCTGAGCCACAAAGCCCGGCCGAATTAATGTTCTTGATGCCTTAGTATTTATAGTTTGTGCAGCATTTGTCAAGTAGATTGCATTTCTACTTTAATTTTATTCTGTTGCTGTGATAATTTTTATCTGAGGCCCTAGGTGCTGTTCACCTTGAAAGGAAGTTACAAGGTAGCAGGTGAAGAAAACTAAAATATTTCACCCCAAAATATACTTTGGCTGTTCAAATAGAAGTAGCCCTACAAACCTATCTTTTGTGGGGGAGAGTTGCATCTGGAGAGAAAAATCTGCATTTGAAGCAGCCAGGTTTTCTCTGAGTCCTTTCCTTTAAGGGTCTGAAGAAAACATTTACCATCTATTCTCTCTGAGAGATGCTATCTGTGAGTTTTTATTTACATAACAAGATCAACTTTGCTAGCCAGGCTTTCTTTTCTCCCCCTCCCATAACCTGTCTTGGCACTATAACCTGCTTTGTCATAATTCTAGCCCTCATTCTTTCTGTCATCTCAAAATGGTACATAAATCTCTTAACCCCATTAGGAATTTGGGATTATCACGTTGTAGTTCTGCCCTTGCACACGTTAATAAATTTGTATGCTCTTTCTCAGATCAGTCTCCTTTGTGAGTTGATTTTTTTAGCAAACCTTCAGAAGGCAAAGGCAAAACTTTCTCTTGACCCCTAACAGGTAAGGGCATCTGCTATTCATCACTTAAACTTTCTCCTAAACTGACTGCAGTTGGGAGATACCTTTCCTTTCCATTTATTCCTGTCATGTGCCATAAGGCTGTCATGGGCCCTCTGTTTTTCAAGTGAGGAAGAAGTCACAGAACCATGTTCAGATAATGCCCAGGACAAAAAGTGCTTGGTCTTTGAAGTCAGCGTTCCTCTGACAGATCTGTATTTACTCTTGGGGCTCTCCTCACATGAAAATAAAGATCTTCTGTTATGACGTAAAAGGAGAGAGAGAAAGATACAAAGAATTTTCAAGAATATTAGATAAAGCTAGCAAAGTTTTGTCTGTCCCAGTCTTTATTTTGTAGATGTTACCAGCATCTACAAGATTGTTTTATAATCTAACATTATAAAACAGACTCTCTTTCTTCTGAAAAATTTCAAATGTTCTAAATGCCTTAATGTTTCTTTTAGACAGAAGATGCAGAGCCTTACATTTTGGATAATGATAGTTTAAATTTAAATACAAATTTTTATTCTCATCTCAATCTGAAAGTATAAAAAAATAAAAATATTTACATTTAATCTACACCACCCTGCTTTGTACATTATTATTTTGTTGATGTATATTATGGGACTTAGTTAAGAACAAATAACTTAATATAAATAAGAAAACTACTCTGGCTTTTTTTGCAGCATTTTATTTTTATTTTTCACATGGCAGCAGCTCTTCTTCTTCCTTTTCCTTCTTCTTCTTCGTCTCTTCCTGCACTTTCTCCTCCTCCTCATCCTTTTTCTTTTTCTTCTTCTCCCACTCCTTCAGTTCAAGTGTGTATCTATTTCTCACTGGTTTTACACATTTGTGACACTCCTCACCTTCAGCATTCTCTCAGTAGCATATGAATACCTTGAGCTTCACCTCCCTGATAGCAAACAAATAAACATCAACATAAACCTAACTCAATCTTAAAATCCTGCTTCTTTAATACACAATAAACTTAGAGAAATCTCAATATTCATTTGTCTCCATGAAGAAGAAAAAATGCAAATAATCCTCAGGTCGAAGAAAGTCGGTTGATGCTTCCAGTAGAAGTTGATGCTGCAATTTGTCAAAGAAAGTCTCTCTCTCTTTTAAATTAGTTCTCTCTCAATGTTATATGGAATTTCTCCCTGGTTGGTAAACATTCTTTCTAGAATTGGATTTTTTTCTGTAAGTAATAATTTTATTAAGACTAAAATGTAGAAAGATATTTATTTTACGTATGTATTTTATTTATGCCCTATCTACTTTCCCTGAGGATTTGAGAGTGTTAACAGTATATCATGCCGGACTCGGTGGCTCAGCCTGTAATCCCGTGCTTTGGAAGGCTGAGGTGAGTGGATTGCCTGAGCCCACGGGTTTGAGACCCATCTGGGCAACTTGGTGAGACCTCATCTCTACAATAAATCAAAAAAATTAGCCAGGCATGGTAGCACACGCCTGTAGTTCCATCTGTTTGGAACGCTGAGGCAGAGGGATCGCTGGAGCCTAGCAGGTCAAGGCTGTGGTGGCTGGGAATGTGCCACTGCACTTCAGTCTGGACGACAGAATAAGACTTCATCCCCCCAAAAAAACAACAAAAAAACAGTATATCATTTTTGCCCTGTAGCTAAGAGAAGCCAAGGAAGTCTCTCTCTTTCTCTCTCTCTCACACACACACACACACACACGAACTCCCATACCCAAGAAAGCCTGATGCTGTAAAAAAAAAAAAAGACAAAGAACCTAGGTTATGGTTGAAAAGACACCAAGAACATTGGCAGAAAAACATCTGAACAACATGCTTCCAAGCTGGGATAATATCTACTTCCTAATCCAGCCTCAGAATTTGCTGGGAAGAAGGAAAAGGTGAGGTGGAAGAAATCACTCAGAGACAGTGACTCAGAATAAAATCCATGAATAGTACCAGAGGGCTGTTGTCCTGCATTGCCTGAAGAGGCCAGATAATTATGTGCACAGTTGAAAGTCCCCCAGTCTGTCTGCACAAATACATCTGTGAGATGCTTGTGAGAAATTGTCAAGGAAGTGTTAAAGGAGCTGTGGTTTTTAAGAACTGGTGGTTATCATACCAGAAGGAGATACACTAATAGGGCCTTGTCATCTCTGGTCCATGCTGAGTGGATTCTTCTTCTCTTCCTTCTCCTTCCCCGACGCTTCCCCCCACTCCCTTCCCCTCCTCCTCACTTTTCCTCCTCCTCCTCCTCTTCTTTTTCTTCTCTTTCTGTCAATATTGAGCAACTATTTTGCATGGGTTTTATTTGGCAAAAGATCCTTTTCTTCACTGCCGGTCATTGGAGGATCATGCCACCAAATGGTTTCTAGACTAGTCCTCTCTAAATGCTGCATCTCTCAGGTGGAATATTAATTCTCATCATGGCTCTTTTGATTACCTTGGGAACTCCCCAAATCTGTCTACCCATTTGTGCTCTGTGTATCAGGGGTCTGGATTGCTGAAAAAGAACAGCTCCTTTAGCAGGCAGACGGTTATGTAATATACTAAAATGGAGCTTTGAGGCAGAGGAATTTCCAAAACAGTTGAAGTGATCAGAGAGGGAACAATAAACTGAGCTGTTTAGGCTTGATGGTGTGCTATATTGGATCATCTATTCCCAGCTCTCCTACCATGCCTGCCCCATTAGCTGTGCCCATGAAAGTATAGGGAGTCCTCAGCAGTTTTATAGTTTTGCATTTACTGCAGCTTGTCTTTATGAATTGTACATTGTTTGCTAAAAATGGCAAGAAAAAAACTCTAAATGTAAACAAGGTTTACAGTGATTGTCTCTGGGTGGTGAATTTTATATATACATATTATCTGTCTTCCAAAATTTCTAAAATGAAAAGACATTTCCTTGGCAATCATGAATAAAATGAATAGAATTCAACTTAAAGCCACATAAGATCATCTCAAACTTCACACATTTGGTTGGTATTTGCGTAAAGTTGTCATTGCCACCTCAGCCCCTACTTCTAAAATGAACATATTTACAGAAAACATTCATTTGTTTAAGTGTTTTCAGTTATTAACAGAGGCCAACCTCACACTATTGTGGGACTTTTATTAAATTTTGTTGTGTCCTTGTTCATGATTCTTAGGTAAATGCTTGTTTTATTACATTTTAATTTTTTGAGAGTGGTGACTCACCTTGTCAATAATGTGGAGGCGTACGGTATGTTAAGATCAGGCTGGCAAGGGTTATCAAGGGGCCTCACATGGATTTTGTGTTATGTACATTCCATTGTCTTGAATTTCCTGTTGTAAGCGCATCACTTCACCTTACTTATCAATCCTATTATTTTTAAAATGCTTCTTGATCTCTTTCCCTGTCAAATTTATCTTTTAAAATGTGAAAAACAATTTGCAACACATGTAGCATGAAAGTAACACATTTTCACATTATATCTATATACATACATGTGCATGTCCATATATACAAATAATCTTAAAAAGACATATTTCTCGCTACCAAAAAATGATGAATAAACAATTTGGTTTTTTGCCGGGCTCGGTGGCTCAGCCTGTAATCCCACGCTTTGGGAGGCTGAGGTGAGTGGATTGCCTGAGCCTGCGGGTTCGAGACCCACCTGGGCAACTTGGTGAGACCTCATCTCTACAATAAATCAAAAAAATTGACCGGTTGTGGTAGCGCTCGCCTGTAGCTCCAACTACTTGGAAGGCTAAGGCAGAAGGATAGCCGGAGCCCAGCAGGTCGAGGTTGCAGTGGCTGAGAGGTTTTTAATTTTTTCCTTTTAATTTTTTTATTTTAAGGATGTGGGGTACAATTCAGGGTTTGGTATACAAATATTCATTATGCAGCTATCCTTGTTAATGAGGTATGTCCCCCCCTTTCCCCAGGCAGATTCCCACTACTGCCGACCCCACTTCCACACCCCCCTCTCAGCAGTTTCCCACTATTGCCAATCATTCTCTAACAGTGCTATGATAATTGTTCAAGGTCCACTTATGAATGAGAACATGTGATACTCAGTTCTTTGTTTTTGTGAAAGATCACTCAATATTATAGACTCTAAGTCCAACCAGGTTGCTATGAAGTTCATGATTTTGTTCTTCTTTATGACTGCATAATATTCCATAGCGTATATATACCCCCCTTTTTTAATCCAGTCCTCTTGTGATAGGCAGCATGGTTGGTTCCATGTTCTTGCTAGTGTGAACAATGTTGCAATAAACATACGTGCACAGGTATCTTTTTTATAAAGTGATTTGAGTTCTTCCAGGTATATTCCCAGTAGGGGGATTGCAGGGTCATATGGAGGTCAATTTTTAGATCTTTTAGGAATCCCCACACTGTTTTCCACAGAGGCTGTACTAGTTTACACTCCCACCAACAGTGTATAGGTGTTCCCTTTTCACCACATCTTCTTCAGCATCTGTTGTTTTTTGAGTTATTGATGATAGCCATCCTGACTGGAGATAGGTGGTATCTCAGTGTAGTTTTAAATTGCATTTCTCTGATGACTAGTGAGGCTAAGCATGTTTTCATGTATTTGTTGGCTGCTCATACATCTTCTTTTGAGATGGGTCTATTCATATCTTTTGCCCACTTTTGTAATGGGACTGTTTGCTTTTTTCTTTTCAGCACGTTTTAGTTCCTTGTAGATCCTAGATGTTAGGCCTTTGTCAGACATACAGTTGGCAAATATTTTTTCCCAGTCTGTGGGCTGTGTCCCTGCTCTCTTGATGGTTTCTTTGGCTTTGCAGAAGCTTGGTAGTTTGATGAAGTCCCACTTGTCTACCTTATCTCTATGGCATGGACAATTGGGGTTTTGATCAGGAATTGATTGCCAGTTCCAATTTCCATAAGGATATCTCTTGCATTTTCTAAGGTTCCTATAGTTTGAGGTTTTACATTTAGGTATTTGATCCATTTAGAGTTGAACTTTGTGTATAGTGATAGGTAGAGATCTTATTTTAATCTTCTGCATGTGATCAGCCAGTTTTCCCAGCACCATTTACTGAATAGGTTCTCCTCTCCCCAGTCAGTGGTGAAAGCTTTGTCAAAGATGAGTTGGTTTAGAAATTGAGGTTTTGCTTATGGAATATCCTGTTCCACTGGTCTATATCCCTGTTCTTGTACCAATACTAGGCTGTTTTTATTATTGTAGCTTTATAATAGAATTTAAAGTCTGGGAGTGTGATATTTCCTGCAAATAAGCAATTTATAAAAGAAGGACAAAGGTCCATAAAATGAAAGTAAGTTAACTTCCTTGGTATAGATTGGCACACCAAAGGGACCCTCTGCTTTGTCTAAAAGTTAGGTAGATCACAACTTTGTTGTAACAATTAAATAATTCATTACTATGAAAGCCTTAGTATAACACCTAACATAGGAAAGTGGTTTTATAAATGATTTGTGCTTTTCAGATGCCTTTGAAAAGATGACACATATGTTTCAGACAGCATTTATAAGCCCAAGGATTGGAATCTGACTACTGAGAAGAGGAGAATAGATTGTTGGCGGGGAGCAGGGAAATCGGAATGTACCATGTTCTGGTTTTCAGGACAAGATCCCTGGGGACTAATCACACTTGAAAACCAAGACAGAAGTCCAGCTTATACAGTGGTTAGTTAAAGTGGAAGTTCTTTTTCCAGCATTACTTTGGCAAACTCATCTTCCCTTCATCTCCTTTCTCTTCCTTCATCTTCCTCACTACTACCTCCTTCTCATCATCAATATGTTTTCATCTTCATCACCATTAAATGTATACTCTCTGACTTGTACCGCATCAGATACTCACATATATCAGCTAGTCTTCACAACAACCTTGCAAGAAATATAATAATAGCCTAACTTGGGATAGATAAGGAAAGCATAGTCCGGAGTAGTTAATCAGCTTTCTTGCATTTACCCAGTAAAAATGTAGGAAAGTAAAAATTAAAAACATATTTTTCTGATACCAAAACAAATTATTTTAGGTTGGAGGAAAAAAATGTGACTTATCCTAGAAACCCCAAATTTCTATAGTATGGCTGTGGGAATCACTGCAGAACTCATGGGTGAGAAAGAATGTATTATTATACAGAGGGCTTATTTCAGGTATAGGTTGAGTCAAGGGCAGTCCCTGGTACAGGGGTACAGAGTGATGGGATCTCTTCTGGCACAGTGGGGATCCCAGCCCTTCATAAGTTTTAGACTTTCTTAATTTCTGGGGCAAGATGGGATCTTATTATGTTCTCTTTCAGCAACTTTTCAAATCTTTGTGTTCTTTCTTGGGCGTATGTAAACTGATTCTTCAAACCTGTAAGTGAGCTGGGTAAATACTGACAGAGTAGCAAGCAGAAAGCAAAGGGAGAAATGTCAATCCCTTACATATGAAAAATAAATTTTAAAAAATCTTTTAAGACGTTCTAAAATGTTGCTGTATTAGCAGCTCTCAAAACTCTGTGGAGTAACGTCAAGCTATGCATGCAGAATTTATAGCATATTTCCTATGGTGCCTTCCTGCTGTTCAAGGCAGGCAGAAAGAGGAGAAAGCATCTCACTCACAAGTTTGCAGTGGGAATTATTTTTAACTTAAAAAAAGTATGTTATTGATAAAATTCTAAGTTTTCTTTCATTTTTATGCACGCCCCCCACGCACCCTCTGCTATAGCCACAGACTATTTCTTACTATTCTCCAAACACTCCAACTCTTTCATATGCCATGATTTTGCATATGTTGTTTTTTTTTCTAATGGGGATACCCTTAAAAAGAGTTCTGCCTACTCCAAAATTAAGAGGCAGATGAAATGTCTCTTCCTCTGTGAGGACCGCTCAAACAGCATCAGGGAAATGGACATCCCCACTTCCTTTTGTTTCTTCCTCCGTTAGAGCATGTAGCTGTTCATTTTTATAGCAGATATATATAAGTTGGACTCATTTCTTTGAGCTCCCTGAATCTAAGGACTGTACCTCCTATAGTATTTATTTTATGAGATTGATATATTAGTGCAAATTCAGTACATGCAAGTGTGCATGCACATACACACACAAATATGTAATTGAATGAACCTCAACTCCTCTCCTGGAAACTTCCTCTACCACCCTGCCCCTCGCCTTTCTCTTCAGGAGACTCACATTCAGGTTTTTACTGTGAGGTAAGCTCCTATATAGACAGTAGAAGGACTCCAAAGTAATGACAGAAAAAATAAGTGATTCTAGCATATTTACCATCTTGGAAATTATAGACTCTTGCCATCCATGACTTATAATAATTTCATCCTGACTCCATACATTATTTTTATTACTCACAGTCATGAATTCCAATCTTACCTCTGGTCATATTGCCTATAATAGCCTGACTGATTCACATCACTTATCTTGGGAAAGAGTATACTTCATCACAGGGTTTCAGTGAGAATTGATGGGTGCTTGAAACATGGTAGTGGGTGGATACATTGTATTTAAGACCTATGATGTCATAGTCAAACCTTGGTTTCACTAATGTGTCTTGGAATTGGGCATCAATTGATGAATCTATTGATTATTGTACTTGGAGAAGAGCTACATCTTCTGCTGCCAATCAAAAGGCATAATCAAAGAAGCACTTAAATTAGAAATCATCTGATGTGAAGTTGTAGCCAGCAAAATGGATGGATGGGTCTCGCACATATGAGCTTTTAGGTTCTAGTCGAGACTTTCCAAAAGTTATATTTGAGATCTTGGGCAAATGATCTCCTTTTAGCGGGTCTAGTTTCCCACTTGTTAAATGAGGATAACAATATCTAACTTCTAGAAATTTTGTGATCTTTATGTGAGATTACAATAGTTCTGTTTACTGAATGTTTTCTGTGTGTCAGACATAGGGTTAAGCACTATGCATGAATCATCTCATTTAATACGGCAAACATTTTATGAGGTAGATGTTACTACCTGTTTACAAATGTAGACAGTAAAGCTGTCAAAAATGTCTAAATAAAAAATTCTATCTTTATTTAAAGCTCACACTTGCAGCTGCTAAGTTGTGTTGCTTCCCTTTGAATTTAGTTTATTTAGGGCCAGGCGCAGTAGCTCATGCCTGTAATCCCAGCACTTTGGCAGCACTTTGGGAGACGAGAGGATTGCATGAGCCGAGGAATTTGAGAGCAACCTGGGCAACACAGCAAGACCTCATTTCTACAAAAAAAATTTGAAAAAATTAGTCAAGCATGGTAGTGCACACCTGTAGTCCCAGCTACTCTGGAGGCTGAGGTAGAGGGGTCACCAGAGCCCAGGAGGCTGAGATTGTGGTGAGTCAAAATCATGCCATTGCTCTCCAGTCTGGGTGACAGAGTGAGACCCTGACTCAAGAAACAAAATTAATTCATTTAGGAAACAATTACTTTGGGCTAATTAAGTGAAAGTTGTGGAGGTGAATAGGACAAAGTCTCTGCTTTGAGGAAAGAAACTGTATGTGTGTGTGTGTGTTTGTGAGAGACAGAGAGAGAGAGAGAGAGAGAGAGAGAGTATGTGTGTATGTGTGTTTTGGTTAATGATAACAAATGTGAAAAAAAATGTAGAGCAGGATAATATGATGAGCTGATAAGGGAGGGATAGTCACTTTAGTTATCATGTTCAGGAAAGACCTTTTTGAGGTGGTAACATTTATTTTCAGACCTAAAGAATGAAATGATTCTTTATGTTAAATAAACTCAATGGCATCTGGGGCATAGTTCAACAAATGTATGCTGAGTGTAAACAGATCAATCATTAATCAATCAATTAGTCTTCCAATCAGTCAGCCTTCCCCTAGACTTAGCCCATCCACTAATAGGATATAAGACCTAAGCAGTGATCCTTAACCCTCACTGCATTGGAGAAGTTATACAATTATGGGTATCACCAGGGATTCTCATTTTATTGGTCTGGGGTGAGACCTGGGTCTCTAACCAATGTAAACATTCTTTAGGTGATTCTAATAAACAGCCCCAGTTAAAAATAACAGATATAAATAAAAACATTGTGTATCTCGTTGAGCCTCATTTTCTTTTCTTTTCGTTTCTTTTTTTTTTTGAGTTGGAATCTCACTCTGGTGCCCAGACTGGAGTGCAGTGGCACGCTTCTGGTCACCGCAGCCTCGCCCTGCTGTGTTCCGGCCATCCTTCTGCCTCAGCCTTCCAGGTAGCTGGAGCTACAGGCATGCACCACCACATCCAGCTAATTTTTGATTTATTGTAGAAATGAGGTCTAGTCAAGTTGCTCAGGCAGGTCTCGAACCCTCAGGCTCAGGCAATCCATTCGCCTTGGCCTCCCAAAGTGCTGGGATTACAGGCTGAGCCACCAAGCCCCATCGAGCCTCATTTTCTTCACTGGAAAAATGAGAATGAAAATATGAACAGTCTCTAGTACAAACTAGACCCTTGTTTCTCCAAGTGTGGCTGTCCAACCAGTAATATCAGCCTCATCTATCAGAAATTCAGACTTTTAAGACCTACTGAAGACCTATTGAGTTAGAATCTGGACTTTGACAATATTCCCAGGAGATTTCTAAGCATGTGAACATTTGAGACTTGCAGGACTAAATATTGCCATGAATTAAAGCTGCTGGATAACCAATGAAAGGAAAAGAATCATAAACAATCATTCTTAAACCAAAATCAAGTGTGGAACACTTCCTAATTGTCAACAGGGAATTCTCCAGTGTTAAAACCGGTATGATCTCAGTGAGATACTCTGATAATCATATAAGCTTCTTTTGGTTTTCAAAATTCATTCCAAAGTGTATTTAAGAAAAGCTTGCTATAGATTTTTATTTTGATGCTTCAAGATACTCCTTTGAACTTTAACCAAAACTTTTCCAACTTAGAGAATAAATTATGAATAAGGTCATAAATCTCATTAAAATCTAATATTCAGCAAAGCTGCCTAGTGTGTATACTATGGAAAATTGGATTTCACTGTAACTGGAGCCCTATGTATAATATTGCAAGTTAATTACAGCAGCTAGGTTTTCCACTTGTAATGATAGCTTATACAGGCTCAGTCTCTGTGCTGCCATCAGATGGTAAGTGATCTTAAGAGACCAAATTTAATAACTGTTCACCTATTCAGGTTCACAAGACTAAACATTTCCTGAGTAAATAGCAATTTACATCTTTTTGGTACAAATACAATTAACAGATTAATAAAGTCTACATACACACACACACACACACACACACAGACACACAACTGTTCTTCCAATATATATTAAGTTTGACTCAGTTTGAAAATTCTCTTATATCACACTTAGTTGTTGATTCAAAGAATTGGAAAAATTTACTGCTATTGGGGGACTTGGGTAGTCCCTCAGGGTGTTTGTACACGTTTGACTTGCAAATAATTGCTCAATCTGTATTACTTGATTTGATGACACAATCACAATAATTTTATTGTTTATGTCAAGTATAATGAAAATGAAAAAAGTCAGGTAGCAGATATTAATTGACTGTGCTTCTATTGTCTTCCTCTTGTGGGAAATGAACAGACTTTTCCTCTTGTAAAACAGTACCTGTAATATCACAAATAGGCAGAAAAATGCACACACTCACAACACAACACACACGTACCCACACACACTTGCATTCTTTTTTCAATAAAAAAGGAGTCACCAAAATGACAAAGTGCTGTATCTGTGTTTGTTTCCTTAGCCAAATAAGTTTTTGGTTCCTGTTAAATCAATATACTAAAGGATAATTTAATGAAAAGAAGACACAAATTACGTTTTCTTGTTTCTCCAAAATAAATTAATTCACAGGGTGCTTTATCTTGTTTAGAAGTTGTCTTGCCCCAGGAGATATCACTGAATAATCTTTAATGTAGAAAAATAAACTCGGCACAGTGCAGATATACATTTAAATAGCATTGATAAATCAAATTTAAACATCAATACTTGTTAGCATTCCTTTAAATGTGCTCTCCTTCCAGCTTAATGAAAACCGAGGAGAGATTCTGAAAACCCAACTGTTATTGATTACCAAGGGTTCTAATTTCCCTCATGAGATTGCACCTTGACCAAAACTTTCACATTCATACATTCCAACTAAAGAAAGTAATAATTATAAATTAATGATATCAATTCTATTGAAATGCAATTATTACAGTCTCACTGACTGTGGCAAAAATTTCTTAGCCTTAGCAAAGTTTCAATCAACATCTTGATTTCACAAAGCCATTTGTATTCACGATGAAAATGGACTTTGAGCTATCGGAATTGTGCACCTGTCTTTTCTGGTTCATCTATAGCTTTGCTCACTGGTGGTAGAAATATTAATGGGTTCTTTCTGAAGTCATAACGAGAAATTAGGCAGTTGCTGGCTTATATAATAAATAGAGAGACCAATTTAATATTTTATCTTTAAGCAATTGTGCTAAGAGGAGCCAATAATGTATGTGTCTGAGAATGTGTTTAAGATAGAAGGCAGTCAGTTTCGGCACAGCGTACAAGCACCAGAGGCAGGTGTTCTGTTAAAATCCAGGCTCTGTGCATTCTGACTGTGTCCACTCTGCACCCCCTTTCACAGGAAAGGGTAAGCATTTCTCCAGTGTTTCTAGGTCTTTCACATGAGCATTATAATATGGACATTATGAAAAGTCAAAACTTTTATTTTCAAATCCAAAAATGCATCTGCCATGCTCTTCAGATACAATCAAAGTTCCTTCAAGCATTTTCAATATACAAAGAAATTTGCTTTATTTAGCCTCAAATCCAATTTTTTAGGATCTGCTACAGTTGAGATGAATATGTTAATTTAGTTTTATCATCATAACCACATAAGTGCTTATAAATATCTGCAGGATCCACTTGTAAGCATACATATTCTAGCGTTATCAAATGCCTTATGAAATTGTCGAATTCTTAGAATTGGTTATAATTTCCAAAGAACTCTGAATTATTCACAGAAAAAATGCACTAACAATATATTAAGATCCAGCATCCTCCAACCTGTGTTTATTATGTTATTTGTAGCAATTTATGCATTTAACATGTGAGATTAATAATTCTATGAAAATGACACCATATATTATTATAGCATTGTAAGTAGCAAATGTTGTATTTGATTGCATTTTTCTGAGTGTCAAAAATTTTTTTACATCCACTTAAAAATAAATTAGCTTTTTGGATGCATCCATTATTCAAAGTTTGTCTTTCACAACTTTTTTCATTGAAATAATCAATGCCTTTGAAAATTAAAAGCTATTTAAAAAATCATACCAGAGGAACTCTTTTGCTTTTAAGCAACCTTATGAAAACTAAGCTATGAACACAACTCGTGTATTCCACTTACACTTTTAAAGCATTATGACTTTTATTACATATGTTTACACTTAAAAATACCACAGCATATCAATTAGTAAACATGCTTATAAAAATGTCCATTTAAAGGAACATTCTTACTATGTACATAAGCTTGTGAGTCCCAAGATGCTGACAACATGATATGCCAGCTGTAGACAGAGAAACTGATGAAAATGCAGCAATTCTGAATTTTAATATAATATAAACCATGTCAGCAACATTTTTGAAGAGCAGCTGCCAAGATTTCAATCCAACTGAGTGGATAATGCTATTTTTATATTCTGTTATCTTCTAGCAAATTAAACTTTTCCTCATTTTCCTTAGGATAAGCTTTGCCTTATCAACAACAAAACTTCTCATGGAATGTCATGCAATGAATTGTCACTCTGTTTAAGAAGAAAGACTAATTATAGTGATGAAAAATATATAGACCACAACATCACCAAAGACAGAAAGTGTGACAAAATATTATTTATTACTTGAAATTTGATATATTCCATTGCAGGGATAAATAACATTAAAAGAAAATCTGTTTTCTGTTCAGATTCAAATGGCAATTCATGGCATGTTGCTTACTAACTCAATTTCTTGTAAACCCAAGTGAAAAATAATTTTGACAGTATATTTTGTGTTGAGTCAGATTTCCCGAGTGTTAAGTCAGTCTCCTGGGAAAGTCTAAAAATGCAAAATAAATGAACTGTGGCACCACGAATATGGCCAAAATGATTTGCCACAGCTCTTAGGATGTCAGGTCACGCTGTGACTCAGAAACTCCATAAGCTGATCTATCCTTAAGACATTCTGCAGTTCCTTACCCCATTGCCAGCAGAGCTGAAAAGCCCTGATGGATGGTAACTATTTATAGTGACTATGTTCATCTCCCGCCCCTACTTTACCTTCCACACCGCTACTGGTATAATCTTGCTGAAGCACAGGCAGGTGCAACACACCTGTTTAAAGCTATTCAGTAACCCTCATAAATTTTGGAATAAAATAGAAATCCCATAGCTCTTCATTGTCTGTCCTCTGCCTACCTTTCACCTAATTTCTTGCTATACTCCCCTGAATTTTCCATAAACCATACTCTTACCATAAGTATCACTTTTGAAAAATTCTGAAATTTACTCTTTTCTCCCACATCTGTACATCCTTGCACAAACTCTCCACTAAATAATAGTAACAACAAAGTGTTATATTATTATTATATATATATATATTTCTTGACTGCTTAGACATCTTTTCCTTAAGCAAGCCAGCTCTGAATCCTAGGCTGAATCCGTTCTGTGTTCCATATAGAATTCCACAGTTTCAAGTCACCTCTACATTCTGTCATTCCTATTGCTTACTATATGGGAATTCTATGGTTAAGAATACAGGCTAAGATGTCTCTACCACTTGCCAGCCACATAGCCTTGGACAAATTACTTAAACTCTCTAAACCATGGTTTCTTGATTAGAAAAAAAGAAAGAAAAAATGAGGTTAAAACTAATTTTTGTCTTGGTGGTAATTAAGAGCAAAGACTGAGATAATTCCTGCAAAACCCCATGCTGACTGGCATGGTGAATAATCCATAATTTTGATTCAGGCTATGACATTTTTCAATAAAATCTACAGTTCTATCAAAGGATGATTTTGCATTTTAAAAAAAAGATTGTTTCAAAAAATTACCTTTCCAGAAATAGGTATCCGTTGAAAATAGAAAGTATCATTATATGTGGTGAGCATACAGACTAAATCACACAGACACTCAAACACACAAACAAAAACACAAAATTATCATGGAGTTCCAGAGATGACTAGTATATAAGCCAAGTGACCTCAAGGAAGGGGCTTTAATTTTCTAATCCGTAAAGTAATGGTCAATTTAATGATAACATAGCTCTGTTTCAACTGTGTCTTGAGAAATTCAATATATATCAACATAGACTTTCCAACAACAGATCTGAAATCTTTAAATTCCTTTCTATTTAATTTGTGATAATTTGTGATGGGTAATAATCATTGCGCTTTGGTTTTGGCTGTGGGAAAATTTGATTTAACAAAATATAAGGCATTCATTTCATCATAAAGAAGGGAAGAAGGGAGCATTTGAGTAGAGTGGCAAAATCTATAAAAGATGAATAATGTTGAGAACAACAACATGTTGAGTCTGGGAGTGGGCTGTTTCAAGAATCCACGGAATTGTGTATCTCCACAGCTTTCATACTGGCTGTTTTGTCCTTCAGAGAACTGGTTTTCAGTGTAATTCAAGCCAACTTAGAATAACAGATTGGGTGTTTGAAGGCATTTATTGTGTCTGTAGCACTGAGCAGGAAGGAGAATCTTGGAGAGCCTTGTGTTATGTTCTTGTTCCAAATGTCCTTAAAAAGACCGTACCTGCCTTCTGTGTCCCCACCATTAAATCTAATAAATCTATCATTCAAAACAGCATTTTAAAGCACAGTACAAACTTCTTAGATGCTTCTCCTATGGAGCACATACTCTAATTTTACTCTCTGATATTCAGTTATACATTAATCACTTGCAATGAACAACTTCAACAGGGCTGGCTTTGAGTTTCCTTCAATATGTGGTGTTGCCCCTATGCCTATTCCAAGTTTGAATCCAGCCTTTCAACTGGTAAATTAGTTATTGAATAATTTTGAATTGAAGTATCTGTACTCATTTAAAAAAGTACAGAAATAAACTATTTTGTATCTTCCACCCTTCAGAAAATTAAGAAATAACACACACAAACAAAATAACATATAACTTCAATGTAATTACAATATAATATCTTAATATAAAGAACACATAAACAGTCTTACAAGAAAACATAAAAATGATATAGTAATGTGAACTGACAGTTCCATATAGTCAAATGGAGACTTAAAGCAAGAAGGGTTGCTTTAGCAAAGATACCATGAGCCGGGACATGCCTACCTTTTAATTTCATCTCCTGCCCTGCCTTGTACTCTGTACTATTGTCAGAGTAAACTTTTAGACCTCCCTGAAATTGTCATATTTATAGCACCATGAAGTATTTATACATTTCTACCTCTACTGAAATACACACTCTCAGTCATCTATTAGACATACTCCTTCCTACCCAAGCTCCAAAATCCAGTTTTGTTATCTTCCTAATTGTTATAGAGGTTTGCCTCTCACTAAACTTGAGAGTCATACTTTATTTATTTCTGTGATTTTTATGCCCTGCTTATTGCCTGAGAAAAGTGTGCATGCAATGATCTTTAATGAATTAATACATGAGTGAATAAATAAATGAATGAATGGCATTTCTTGAAGGGAAGAAGGCAAGGACATTCAACAGGGGTACAAGAGTGAGAGAAAATGGCTTGTGAGTAGGCTGATTTCATACACGGAAAAGTGTGGAGATATGATTGAAAGAATTAGTGTGCAAGGTGAAATACAGTAAATGACAAGTTTGCATGGGTCTTGAATGTAATGAAGTTGCATCTAAGAATAAATACTGAGTTCTAGACAGTCAAGGAAGATTCCTGAGCAGATTTTTAAAATGATCAAAAAATTATTTTTGTATATTTTTCTTCTTTAATAAAGCCCTTGACCCTACAAAAAAAATCAGACTTGTTTCATACAATCTGAAATGGGACAATAAGAAAATGGTAGGGTTGATATCACATGACACTCACCTCAGTCCTATTGCATATAGATGGTGACTCCTGCTTTGAAGTGGTAATTTATAAAATGTTAACCTTGAGACCTGGACAAGTGAATGTTGTTTGCAGGGCATAGAGGCTGCACTCTGAAACTCTGTCTCATTATGGCAAATAACAGTGCAAAGAAGGAAGCACAGAGACATTCAACTACTGGAGGTCAAAGTTCACAAGCAAAATGCCTCCATGTGTTTGTCACCACACATTTGCATTTTATATATCATTTTATTTTCCACTGTGCTTTAATAATCATTTTAGCTATTTACCTTTACACATGCAAAATTCTCAATTTGCATCTGCAAATATCTACTCCTAGATACATCTGCCCACCTGCAGCATAATTAACTAACTGAAATTCTTTGACATTCTAAGATGTAAACAGTTTCCTAACCCTGATGTTGGTGAGCTGCAAATATTAAAAGTTGACGTATGATTTTTTTTTTAAGACACAGCATTACCTCTGCACTTCTGTATTCCCGAAAATTTTTTCTGGTTGTGCAAATCTGAAAATATTTTAGAAGTGCAATGGGTACTCTGATATGTAGCTCAGATCTTCCCCACATCATTGAAGCATACATTCCATCAGCTGGTGACAATTCTGCTGACCAAAGTCTTATAGCTGAGTCTCCTCTGAAGATTGCTCCGAGCTGAGGAAATTCAACTCACCCGAATTCATGACGTCTTCTCAAAGTTATGCCACCTTTCTGGGTTCATCCTTTACCCCATGACTGGTAGATATGGTGAGTGGATCAAGGCCTTCCTCCTTTTTCCCCAATTCAAAATAATTCTACCAGGTCACCCCAGCTCCAGAAATTCCCCTAGGATAAATTGAGGTCTTTCTAGTTTGGCATAGCTATCCAATCTTCCTCTCCCCAAGCCTGGTAACTTTACTGTCCATGTTTGTGGGGAGAGGAGAAATCCCTTTCTAAAATGTCCTGTACACTAATCTCTGTAACAGAGTTTGTGTCCAGAGCAACTTGACCTTCTGCAAAAAATAAGTAGGAATATGTTCAGTCAACTTAATAGATTTTGAATTTTGAAAATCTTGAGTGCTAACTTAATAAATTAAAAGACTAACAGAGAAACTATCTATTCCTTCACAGAGACAATGAAAGTTTTATAAGTAGTCATTACATTCAACATTCAAAAAAATTCTGAGGCATGCCTGATGACAGTCAGAAAGGTCATATCTTTTGACCCTATAGCGACTTTTAGGCATTTATTTTATAAGACACTGAAGAAAGTGACAGATTTTCTCATGCCATGTTCTTAAAGTTTTCAGTGTAATCAAAACTCTTCACACAGCTCTCTATAAAGAAAGAAATCCGGACAGAAATTCGACAGATTAGACAACTGCATTATATTTTCTCACATCTTTATGACACATTTTATTTTTCAAAATATCCTCCCATATGAGAATTCACTAGAACCACAACTGTGAAATTCATTTATAGATAAGCATATATGTTTAACTAAGATAAATTATTTCTTCAGTAACTAATTGGGGATGACTAAATGCTAAATTGTATTGATTCAGATTTTTAATGTTATGAGTTGACATATAAACAACTCAATAATAATCAAAAGAAAATAACTAGGTGTGACCAAAGGACTTTGGTTCCTACTCTGGTGATCATATTTATCTGTCTCCTTGTATGCATAACATAACAATTACTTTTATTTTTCAGGTGGTGCTGTGCTTCATGAAAACCAGGACTAAAAAAGAAAATTTGCCACATCCAGCAACTATAGAGTGCAGCACAGTCCAGGATTTTCTTTTCTTTTTTTTTTATAACTACTGGCAACTTATTTAAATGTTTCAAAGATACCAACAAGCATTAAAATAAATTTTAACAAAAATAATAAACATCAATAAATAAAAATAATTTTAATAAAAAATAAACATCACCCTGGTCTGTAACAAAGGTCTCCAGTCCTATTTAATGAACTCTATCAGGAGAATTGTAAATTATTGCTGGATCATATCTCTAGGTAGTAAGAATGGCCAGAATCTAATACAGGCAAACGTTCTCTCCTCCCACATAAGCAGGAAGAAATTTGTTCTTTTTTCTCCAAATTCAGAAAAATTATGACACATTTTATTTTTCAAAATATCCTCTGGAAGTGACCATCAGCATACCTGAAGATATCCAATTTTGCTCATAAAAGGTCAATTTTTAAACAGAGATGTTAGTATTTATACAGTGTGGGAATAAAAGGGAAAAAGAAAGAGTGTACAAGGAAAAGAGGTAGGGAGAGAGGGAGGGAGGAAGAAAATAAAGGAAGAGAAAAGAGAAAGAGTATAAGAAGCTAGTCAAGAATGAAATAGAGAAGTTTATCTGTATTATGGTGTTGACTTTTTCAAATATTTTTTTTCAAAAAAGGTTGCATAATATAACCCTGATTTTACCCCACATCCTTAAAAATAAATAAACAAAGGCATCTTACATCTTTGAAAGGTACTAACCTCCAAAAGAGTGCACACAATCAAAAGGCTTTGCCTTTCCCCTGACTTATTCTGCTTTTCGTAGTTTGGCAGTTAAGCTACCCAAACCCTCTAATTATCAAGTTGTTTTTCTATATCATTAGGGCAATACAATCAGTTTGGTCATGGTCAGTCAGGAAGAGACATACCACTCTAAGTATGGCATATAGAGAAATTTAAACCAGAGAAATGATTAGAAAAAACTCCAAATCTATAATAGATCCAGAACTTGCTAGATACTTAGTTTTTAGTTTTCTTTCTATAAAATATGTTCCTATGGATATACAAGTAGGAGTTAATAAAACATGTTTGGTTGTGGTTTGGATTTCTTTTTAACTCTAAAGACATGTTATTTAGAATTTTTGAATTTATATAATTTCACAATCACAAAATCTCAGCTAATTTTTTTTTTTTTTTTAATTGTTGAAATGAGGTCTCGCCAAGTTGCCTGGGCGGGTCTTGAACCCGCGGACTCACGCAATCCACTCGCCTCAGCCACCAAGCCAGGCCAAGTTGTTATTTTTTATTCAGCCTGAGGAATGGCTGGAATTCCAATTCAGATTGTGGGTTGAGTTTACGTTGGCTGCACCTATCTCCTTCTGGGGCCTATATTGGAGTCAGTAGCTACCTGAGAACATTATTCTCCTGACAAAGGTGAGTAACACTCAGCAAGGCAAGCAGAAACACACAATGCTTCCTCATGTCTAGACTTGGAACCAGCACATAAGCAGAAACACACAATGCTTGCTTGTGTCAAGATTTGGAACTAGTGCAGAAGCAGAAATACATGATATTTCCATGTGTTTAGACTTGGAACCACCACACCATCACTTTCACTTCTATTCGTTAGTAAAAACAATTCACCTGACTAATCTCAACATGAGTGGCTTAGACAAATATACTTCTCTCCTGGAGGCGTGGGGAAGGAAGTGGATATTTGCAGTAATGTAGCCTACTGCAAAAGAAACAAACTCAGACATTTTAGAAAGTTTGCAAATGAAGAAAAAAACAGACATCGATATTACAAAAAAATATATTTTAGAGGTCAAAATTTTGTTTAAAACACACTGTAGCTGCAGCTAAAATACTTATGTGTGCTACTCAGGAGGTGACATTTGAGCTCTAATCCTGTGCCATCATAATGTGAGAGTTAATTGTTGTTTCTGCTTAAATAGCTCTTGTTGCTACGCACTAATTCATCTTCATTGCCTGGTTCTCCACCTTATCACTCCTGGGCATTTATGGTTCTGTTCACTTACAACTTGAACTATCTGCTTAGTCTTTATTATCTCATGGCTTTTACTTATTCTTCCCCTCTTTGGGTCATTTTCTTTCTCTTGATTCTGCTTCTTTAGTTTCTCTGTATGTTTTATATTCAAACTCATTATAAATGAGAGTCTTATTGGTGTATCACTGTTAGCACTATTGAGCAAAGCTCAGAGGATTTAGCCTGCCATTAGATCCCAGGATTGTTTCTGTTCCAATCAGCTGTATCATGGGAACTAGTCACATGATATGGATGAGGTTACAATGCATCAGCAATTACCATAGGCAACTTATTTTTTGAAGAGGCTTTAGGGATATCAGTTTATTTGAGAAGACAGCTGTGAGCTTGGTAAGAAATTCTAAGACTTTTTAGAAAGGAGTGCTTTAACTGATTATTTCTTTGCTTGGTTTTACAGCGGAGACAATCAGAATACTGCTAGAATGGAGAGAGGGAGGGAGGATATTTTTTAAAATGATGGGACTGAAAATGTTTTCTTCAACTTAGGGAGCTACTTTATTTAATGTTACTTCAATCTTTCATTCTCTTTTTTCTCTCGAATACATATATGCATGAAACACATTTGTTTTTGAGCCCCTCCTATATTTGAGCACCTTCAAGCAACGGCAAGTTTGAACTTCAAAAGATCCGATGTGTCTAGACAAAATATCATCAATGAACAATCTGGAATTCTCAATTTGGGGCTTTCTCCAAACAATTGCTGCCTTTCTGCTGCCTACTTTTTCTAACAATTTTAAAAAAATTCTTAACTGAGAATACCCGTTTTACTTTTTTCAGTAACTATTTGACCCACCAATTCTTTTTTGATTCACATTGGTTTTCCTTTCTCTCTGCATTTTCATAATTCTGTAGCTGCTTTTTCAGGTCTGTTCATCTTCCCCTAAATCAACTGTTAGGCTCCAGATACAACTTTGTGGGACTCAAGGTGAACACCAGAAATAAGAATAAGCAAAAGCAGAGTTATTCCTATTGAACAATAAACAAAATGTTTGTGGGTACTATATATTTTATTTAGATGAAAATTCTATGAGATACATTAATTTGAAGTAAATGACTAGCCAAAAGTGTTAAATTTAAACAAATATTATCTATAAAATTATGCTCCATTAAAATAATAAGAACAATAAGAATTACATTTTTTTTTTTTTGAGTTGGAGTCTCACTCTGTCGCCCAGACTGGAGTGCAGTGGCTGCTCTCGGCCACCGCAGCCTCGACCTGCTGGGCTCAGGCAATCCTTTCCCCTCAGCCTTCCAAGTAGCTGGAACTACAGGCGCGCGCTACCACGCCCGGCTGATTTTTTGATTTATTGTAGAGATGAGGTCTCGCTTGCCCAGGCGGGGCTCGAACCCGCGGGCTCAGGCAATCCACTCACCTCAGCCTCCCAGAGGCGCGGGATTACAGGCTGAGCCACCGAGCCCGGCGAAATGAGCGATTTTTAAAAAGTGTGCTGCTGGATGCGGTTTGCTAGTTCTTTGTGGAGGATTTTCGCATCTATGTTCGCCATGGATATCGGCCTATAGTTTTCTTTGGCGGCCTTTCTAATATTTTTTCAGAGTGAGGTTGGCTTTGTAGGATGAGTGAGGGAGCAGTCCTTCCTTCTCCGCTGTCTGGAATAACTTGAATAGTTTGGGTGCCAGCTCTTCCTATACATCTGGAAGAATTCACCTACGCATCCGCTGGGTCTAGGACTATTCTGGCAGGTAGGTTTCTGTTGGTTTGTTTTCAATGACTGATTCCGTTTCCTATTCCATTATCGATATGTTGAGGCTTTCCGTGTCTTCCCGTTTCAATCTCAAGAGGCTGTATGTTTCCAGGGATTTATCGATTTCCTGTCTATTACCTAACATGCGTGCATACACATGTTTATAACAATCTCTGAAAACCTTTTGTATCAGATCTGGATAGGTCACAACGTCACCCTTTTCATTTCAAAGTGTATTTATTTGGATTCTCTCTCTCTCTCTCTCTCTCTCTCTCTCTCTCTCTCTCTCTCTCCCAGGCGCGCGCCCAGGCGCCACACCCACCCGCCCACGCGGCAGGAGGCGCCCGCGCGCGGGCCGGCGCGCGGCCCGCGGCGCGCCCGC
>CAUYQG010107984.1:0-14437 GCA_963574415.1 Tarsius wallacei
TAACCAAGCCACTCAGAGACTGCGTTTGAGGAACCCATTTCATATTCAGTTGCTGAACATCAGACTGGAGTGCAGGGGCCGCTCGCGGCCACCGCAGCCTCGACCTGCTGGGCTCCGGCGATCCTTCCGCTTCAGCCTTCCGAGTAGCTGGAACTACAGGTGCGCGCTACCACGCCCGGCTGATTTTTTTTTTTTTGATTTATTGTAGAGATGAGGTCTCGCCAAGTTGCCCAGGCGGGTCTGGAACCCGCGGGCTCAGGCAATTCACTCGCCTCGGCCTCCCAAAGCACAGAATTACAGACTGAGTCACCGAGCCTGGCCAAAGACTGCTTCTTATAGAAATATCTGTCAGTCACTTAAATGTAGGGGTATTGTCAGCATTTTCTAACAGGAAGAGAATATTATGCTCTGTAAGTAAGAGTCCTTTATGTCTGAGTAGGCAGTTACTTGTAATTACTGTCTTATATGCTTAGCTTGCTCTGTTCTGACAATATCTATGTAGATAGGTCTAAGTGTTAAGATAGGTGGATGAAATACTAAAGTGATACTTTTACTCTTTTGTTTGTTAAATTTAGGTGCACGCAATTTCAGATGTGATAAAGGATAAGATTTTAAATGCTTTTCTAAAAATGTGATGTAAACTTTGTTTGTAGGTAGTGTGTATGATGTGAGTCACTACAATGCTTTACTTAAAGTCTATCTTCAAAATGAACATAAATTCTCACCAACTGATTTCCTGGCAAAAATGGAGGAAGCAAACATTCAACCAAATCGAGTGGGTAGTTATTGTGAATATTTATTGATCACATCTACTTTTTTATCTTTACCCAGAAAAAAACATTAACCAGCCCATTTCATTGGCAGGTGACATACCAGAGGCTGATTGCTGCTTTTTGTAATGTGGGAGATATTGAAGGTGCCAGGTATGGATCTGTATGAATCTATATTTAAGCAAACACATTTGTAAATTTTGTAAAGCTCGATGTATTCACTCCTCTTTTAAAGTTTCCTCATAATTAGAGAAATTTTTTAGAAATATTTTAATTTAGCAAATTTGGTATATGACTTAAGGAAATGTAAAATTATTGTGTAAGAAACTAAAGACAAGTAAAAATTGCTGTTTTAATTTTAAAAATTTGATTTACTATAGCAGAGGTTTAAAATTATTGTGATATAAAGCTGGCTTTACTTTTTTTTTAGTATTTCCTAAGAGAAATGTTCTTAGCCATTTAAACTGTTCATTTATAAAACTGGGAATAGTCTCTTTATCTCACTGATTCATAGAAAATAAATTTTGACATTTTTCTGCTTATGTAAAATTTATATCTATTTTTGGATGAAAGGTTTGAGAAATAAGAGAATAAGTTGAAATGTATAATTTCATTTAAAAAGTTAATGAGACTGGGCGTGGTATCTCATGCTTGTAATCCCAGCATCTTGGGGGAGGCTAAGGCGAGAGAATCGCTTTAGCCCAGGAGTTAGAGACCAGCCTGGGCAACAAAGCAAGACCCTGTCTCTACAAAAAATTCAAAAAATAAGCTGGGCATGGTGGCATGCTTCTGTAATCCCAGCTACTTCAGAGGGGGCAGATGGGTCTCTTGAGCCCAGGAGATTGTGACTGTGGTGAGCCGTGGTAGTGCCACTGCTCTTAAGCCTGGGTGACAGAGTGAAACCCTGACTCAAAAAATAAAAAGTTTAATTAGTAGTGTGTAGGACAATCAGATTTTTAAAAAATTTTTAAATATTTTTAACAAGAGTACCTTATGACTACTGGTATATCAGGGGGTGGGATTTTGTGGGAAGGGGATCAGTGTTTACATTTTAGATTCTAAAACAAGCATGTATCACTATTATATCATAAAACCAAAAATAACTCAAGACCTAATTCTATACATGGTGTAAAACATGTTTCTGATAAATACTCCAGTGAGTATTTTCATTTCTCTTTTGCAGCAAGATTCTTGAATTTATGAAAACTAAGGATCTTCCAGTCACAGAGGCTGTGTTTAGTGCCCTAGTCACAGGGCATGCAAGAGCCGGGTAACGAGCAACCTCAGGTTTTGGTTCTTAAGTGAGGTTTGAAATTTAGAAAATTGTTGTAGGAAATTCCTAACATATGTTTGTCTACCCCTTCAAAAAAACTTGTAGTGTATGAGGTAGGACATGTTAATATTTTTATAATTTGTTCTTAAATTTGTTTCATAAAACTTTTATTTGAAATTATTTAATCTAAAAAATTGGGCTTGATCTGAAGTGAGTAAATTTGTAGTTTATTAACTGCTCTGGACAATATTTTTTATGTGTTAAGAATATTTTACTAAATGCTGTTTTTAAAAGTTTAATCTGGATCATACTATACTTAATGTAAGATGGTACATTATTTAATGCCTGTAATTATAGAATTTGCTTTTCTGAGGGGATCAGATGTTTATGGTCTTTATTATTTCAGAAACATTTTAATATGTGTTTGGTATTTTCTAATATAATTCAGAATGACACTTAACATTTTTTATTTTGAGCATAGGTAACATATTTTAGTTTGATAGTTATTTTACATTTGACAAAAAAGTAGTAATCTGTTTTCTTTAAATTAACTTACAGTGATATGGAGAATGCAGAAAATATTCTCACTGTAATGAAAGAGGCTGGAATTGAACCTGGACCAGACACGTACCTAGCATTATTGAATGCCTATGCCGAGAAGGGTGACATTGACCATGTTAAGCAGGTGTGACTTATGCCATGTAAATAAACATACCTTAAAATCATTTGTAAAAATTTGTGTTAATGTTTTGTGTGAAGCAGAAAAGGGTAGTTAATACCTGTTTGTAAAGATGTTTTCTTGTAGAGAGTATTATTTAAGAATTTTTATTTTATTTTATTTATTTATTTATTTTTTGAGTTGGAGTCTCACTCTGTTGCCCAGACTGGAGTGCAGTGGCCGCTCCCGGCCACCGCAGCCTCGACCTGCTGAGCTCCGGCGATCCTTCCTCCTCAGCCTTCCAAGTAGCTGGAACTACAGGCGCGCGCTACCACACCCTGCTAATTTTTTGATTTTATTGTAGAGATGAGGTCCCACCAAGTTGCCCAGGCGGGTCTCGAACCCGCGGGCTCAGGCAGTCCACTCACCTCGGCCTCCCAAATCGCGGGATTACAGGCTGAGCCACCGAGCCCGGCTAAGAATTTTTATTATAGTTTGATACCTTGGTGCTGATAAATAAATTATTTTTGAAGTAGAGTGTTTCCTGTTTTATAAAAGAAGTCCTAAGCCTTTAGATGGTATTTTTTCCTAATTTTTTGAATCTTGGTATTTTCATTTACTTTAATACTTAAATTTTTTTTTTTTTTTTTTTTTTTTAGTTTGAGTCTTACACTGCTGCCCATACTGGAGTAAAGTGGCCGCTCCTGGCCACCACAGCCTCGACCTGCTGGGCTCGGGCGATCCTTCCACCTCAGCCTTTCAAGTAGCTGGAACTACAGGCGTGTGCTACCACGCCTGGCTAATTTTTTGATTTATTGTAGAGATGAGGTCTCACCAAGTTGCCCAGGCGGGTCTCGAACCCGCGGGCTTAGGCAGTCCACTCACCTCAGCCTCCCAAGGCGCGGGATTACAGGCTGAGCCACCGAGCCCGGCTAATACTTAAATTTAAAAACATTGTCTCTAACTTGTTCTTCTAATTTCTGGAATTGTCTGCAGACACTGGAGAAGGTGGAGAAATCTGAGCTTTACCTTTTGGACCGAGATTTATTGCAAATTATTTTTAGCTTCAGTAAAGCTGGGTATCCTCAGTATGTGTCAGAAATTTTGGAGAAAATTTCATCTGAAAGAAGATATATTCCAGGTAGGTTTTAAAAATTTATTTACGTGATTTTTATCAAATCTGAATTGTTATTCTTGTATGATGGAAAGTACATTCTCTAACAGTAAAGATTGTGATAGGTGAACATAGAACTCTTAAAGTCAGCTTAATAAACTAAAAGACATGTGAGTGAATGACTACATGGGGTTATTTTGATTGGAAAGTGTTGTGGTGTTATTTAGGCAGATATACCCTTTTGGTATTTGCAGTTCTTATTTTGTCTGTAGTATTTTTGCAATGTATAAAGCTCTTGTTCAGTTGAGTAACAAAAGATGTCTTTGTTTTCCTCCCAGATGCAATGAACCTCATTTTACTTTTGGTCACTGAAAAGCTGGAAGATACAGCATTGCAAATTTTACTAGCATGTCCTGTATCAAGGGAAGATGGTCAGGCTGACTTTGGCAGTTTCTTTTTACGACACTGCGTGAATATGAATGTGGTATTCTGTCCATTTTTACTTTGTAAGCAATGTGATTGGCAGTGTAGTAAGATTCTTTAAAATATAAGAAAATTTATGACTAGTTGTAAATGTTATAACCTTGTTTTGTGTTGTAAGATTTTTGGATAGAAAGGATGAGAGGCTTAATATTTCATTTCGAAAGTGGTAGAATATTTGCAGCAGGTCAAATGGTGGGCTATTTGCCAATTTCGCCAATGTGGTGACTTTTTCCCCATAGCCTGTGGAGAAGCTGACAGCCTACTGTAAGAAGTTGAAGGAAGCCCAGATGCACTCATCTCCTATGCAGTTCACCCTCCATTGTGCTTTACTAACCAATAAAACAGGTACCATATCCTTATAGTTAAGACCAACAGACGTAAGTTTTGCTGAGGTAGCTCTATGATATTTTTTGGTATCTTTTCCAGATTTGGCAAAAGCTCTGATGAAGGCTGTGAAGGAAGAAGGTTTTCCTGTCCGAACTCACTATTTCTGGCCATTGCTAGTTGGATATCAGAAGGAGAAAAATGTTCAAGGTGAGGTTTTGCCTTTTGCCACTTTGTAATGGTTCACAAAGCCAGTGTAACAGTTTTGCACACAACTAACTACTGAATTTTTAGGGAAAGCATACTTATTCCTGAGTATTAGATCTTCTGAGAAGATGGAATTGCTTTAAATCATAGTAAAGTACTATGTGAGCCTTTCATAAACCAAAATGTGGTGAATTTTGTTCGTCTTCATTTTATTAATTTCATTTCTTAGTTCATCTCTGATCTTGATATTCAAACTTGAGTGTAGTTTTAAACAGTTTATTGTTTTTTTAAGTTCTTAAAAGGACTCAATTCTTGATTTTACATATAGTGTTTCAAATTCATTTACTTAGCCTTAAGAAAGATAAAGTTGTGTAATCAGCTCATGAAAACAAGAAGTGTGACCATTTTCTTTGTGGACCAATCTATTTCTTTTTAACTGAGCTTAGTTATAATAATAGGAAAGGCAGGAAAACTTTTATTGCAAAATGAGTGCTCATGACCTGACAGCCTGCTGATTGAAGGACAATCTTGCAGGTTCTTAAGTACGTTTAAGCATTTAGCATACTTTTCTCTTGTACACATGGGATGTCTATAGGATATGAATAAGAATTGAACAAATATTAAATTTTAGAGTACAGTATCTAATTCTTTGGTTTGCATTATTGGTAATTCAGAAAGAGTAGTCTCATAAAAAGATGCTTTTAACTGAAGTACTTTCCCCTTGGGGAAACAAAAAATGGTCTTTTTCATTTTATCTCGCAGTATAATGTGCTTTGGAATGAGATGCAGAGTTGTTAGTGTGACATTGGGTGACAAACAAAATGCACAAACAACAAAAAAGTGCTTTTAGCAGACTTTCATATTGCAATTTTATTTTAAATATATAGTCGTCTTCTGGTTTAAAGGAAATAGTGAAACAAGTATTCCCTAATTGTTTCTGGCAATAAAAGTCTCTAAATCCTTTTTAGCAAAATCTTTGTGAAAACAATATGCTAGTTGATTAACTCTTTATATGTCCTCCAGTTCTGAAAGCTCCAAAACGTAACCTATAACCCAGTTTTTGAACCACAGAAAGTTTACATCATTACATCCAACTCATTGGGCGTGTTAGTACCGTCCACCTTAACCCAAGTATGAATGTACTTGAGGTGCCTCTTGAGATATTTGTTCATTGGGTTAATTTGTTTTCTTCAGCCATGTCAAGTTGAATTGGTTACTACATTTTTACTAATCAACTACTCAGTAAACATAAAAGAGTAAGATAATTTCTTTCTATAGTTATGGTAGTTGAACTAGTAGAAAATGGGCTTTCTCTTGAATCTGTCTTTTCTTAGAATCTCAGAATTTAGGTTTTAAAAGTGCCTTGTTGAAAGCTCACATTTCATTCATGAAGGAACTGAGAACTGCAGAGAGATTCAGTGACTGACCTTAGGTTCCACATCTAGTTAGCAGCCATGCTAGGTTTAGAATAGAGGGTTTCTGGCCCTCGATCAAAATATTTTTTATGCCATACCGTTTCCGTGTTAGACTTTTGGAAATACTATACTGTATCTATTTAATAAAATTCTTAGCTATTGCTTAAAAATTAGTTGTCAGTTTTTCCATGAAGGACATTGCAAAGAGATGCCATATATATATATATTTTTTTGAGTTGGAGTCTCACTCTGTCGCCCAGACTGGAGTGCAGTGGCTGCTCCCGGCCACCGCAGCATCAACCTGCTGGGCTCCGGCGATCCTTCCACCTCAGCCTTCCAAGTAGTTGGAACTACAGGCGCTGCTACCACGCCCGGCTGATTTTTGATTTATTGTAGAGATGAGGTCTCGCCAAGTTGCCCAGGCGAGTCTCGAACCTGTGGGCTCAGGCAATCCACTCACCTCAGCCTCCCCAGGCACGGGATTACAGGCTGAGTCACCGAGCCTGACTGAGATGCCAAATTTTTAAGCAGTGAAGGTTTTATCTGGAAAAATACAAAAGCTTATGCTTTCTCAAGAAATGTGACTTTATAGTGCAAGAGATTGTCAGTTGTTTCACAGTTTTAAAAAACTGTTTTCCTTGAAGAAATCCTGAGAAATAGTAAAGTGTTTATTCTACCATCTTATTTTATGTAGCAGAGAAATGGCTATATGTATTCTTTAGAGTGTCTTTAGCGTAAGGTAAGAAAGTAACATTCTTATTAGTGCAGTGGACATGTTCTTTGTACAGTGAAGATCATATATAAAATGGTAGAAATAACAGAAGAAAATAATGGCTATAATGATGGAGCTTGTACAGGAGTGTTTTATAAGGAATGGATAAAACTTCATGAATTCAAAGAAAGATATTTGGAGGTCAGATAAAATTGAACTAAAGAGTTTTCTACAATAGGATAATCAAATTTCTGTTGGATTTTTTTGACTGCAAGTATAGCCATCACCTCTAAGAAAGATTTTTATGTGACTTCCTCAGGGCTCATCTTATGTTTCTCTGTGGCTCAAGTGGAAAATCACCACTTAAAATAATACATGTCTAGCCAGTTGGCCTGACTGAGAGGAAGTAACCTGGAGTGAATCGGGATCTGCATCCCTTGGTATATTGAGAAAACATAGCAATTGGAATGTGCAAGGGGTAAAATATATAAGAATCGACTTGAAAGCCTGCGCCCAGTTGAGTGAAATGGTTAAATAGAAACTTTTCAAAGAGTAAGAAATGGCCTCCTCATAAACTGAGTGCCCTGGATAAAGTAAAATGATGTAGAGTGAAACAGTCATAGATGGTGTAAGTTGTTCAGTAAATCATATATCTTTCCCAATAGTTTGAATTATTTTAATTCTCATAAAACTTTTAAAACCAAGACTTTCTCTAGATATGTAAATTTTCTTATGGCTACAATGAAATATTTTTTACTAGATTCTTTATTTAATGGTGGTTTAGATGTTTCTAGGTTCAGAGAGGTTTGGAATTCATTTATATCTAAGCTAATACAGGATTATTTTTATCTTTTTTGTTTTAAAAAGAAATGTGCATAGCGGCACATTACTGTAATCCCAGCACTTTGGGAGGCTGAGGTGGGGGAATCACTTGATCCCAGGTGGTTGAGACCAGTCTGGGTAACATAACGGAATCTTGTCTCTATAAAAAATTAGCCAGGCATTGTGACGTGTGCCTGTAGTCCCAGTTATTTGGGTGGCTGAGGTGAGAGGATCATTTGAGCCCAGGAGGTCAAGGCTGCAGTGAGCCATGATTGTGGCACCGTATTCCAACTGTGGCACTGTATTCCAACCTGGGTGACAGAGTGAGACCCCGACTCAAAAACTCAAAAACCCCGGCTAATAAACAAACAAACGTGAATTGTATTTTTTATGAGAACTTTTGTAGGTAGATCAGTCACCTTTTTCCTACTTATCGGAAAGTACGTTCCTCCTCCCATCTGACTTTAATTATCGAAGAGAATATCTTTATGTGATTGAACTTATCTGAGCAGGTGTGATCCCAGGTTTTCCTTCTTTTTTTTTTTTTTTTTTTTTGAGTCAGAGTCTCACTGTGTTACCCAGGCTGGAGTGCATTGGCATGCTCACGGCCACCACAGCCTTGGCCTGCTGAGCTCAGGGGATCCTTCTGCCTCAACCTTCCAAGTAGCTGGAACCACAGGCGCAAACCACCACACATGGCTAATTTTCTAATTTATTGTGGTGATGAGGTCTCACCAAGTTGCCCGAGCTGGTCTTGAACCCCTGGGCTCAGGCAATCCTCTCGCCTCAACCTCCCAAAGTGCTGGGATTATAGGCATAAGCCACTGCTCTCAGCCATCCCAGGTTTTCTTAATCCTGCTTCCATTTTAGTTAGAAAGCTTTGTAAGTTGAAAATGCTGGCACCACAGGTGATCTAAATGAGCAGAATGCACTCCTGCCTCAGTGAACATTATTGGAAAAATGAAGAGTTAGGAGAATGAATCTAGGCATAGAAGATGTGGTGAAGTGTTTTGTACAGGAAGAAAAATCTTCTATTTGCAATCAATTTGTTGGCCTGTTTTCAAATATTAGAAAAATCTATCATCTGAGAAACTTTAAAGAATGAACGATTAGTGTTAGTTTGATACAGCTAAAAAGTTAAGTTGTTTTTCTTTTTTTTTTTTTTTTTGAGTTGGAGTCTCACTCCGTCACCCAGACTGGAGTGCAGTGGCCGCTCCTGGCCACCGTGGCCTCGACCTGCTGGGCTCCAGCGATCCTTCCGCCTCAGCCTTCCAAGTAACTGGAACTATAGGCGTGTGCTACCACGCCCGGCTAATTTTTTGATTTATTGTAGAAATGAGGTCTCACCAAGTTGCCCAGGCGGATCTCGAACTCAACTTGGACTTAGGCAATCCACTCACCTCAGCCTCCCAAAGCGCGGGATTACAGGCTGAGCCACCAAGCCCGGCAAGTTAAGTCATTTCTACTGTTAACATTTACTTAGTAGTTTTAGGGTTTCACACAAATACTTTCTTTTAATTTTAATGGCCCATCTAAGGGGTAAGTAGGGAGCTATATTTTTTTCATTCTTATAGACAAAAAACTAGGATAAGGTGACAGAACAAGGACTTGATACCAATTCCTTCTGATTCCAGGAAAAAGTATAGATTTTAGCACTTTTCTGGTGTTACAAGCACCTGCCAGAATTAGGAGACTTGAGTTCATCATTAAAGTTTTGCTTGTTGATATTGGAGAAACCAGTTTATACTTTTGTTCAAATGAAGATTCGTTGACTCCTTCCTCCCTTTTTTGACTGACAAAAACCGTATATGTCCAAGGTATACAATATGATGATTTGATATATAGATCATTGTGTCCTGATTACCTTAGTAAAATTGATTAACATGTGTTCATTTTTACCCATAGTTACCAGTTGTATGTATGTGTGCAGACACTTAAAATCTGCTCTCTTATCAGTTTGAAAGTAAGCAATGCAGTGTTAACTGTAGTCACCATACTGTACCTGAGATCACTAGAATTTATTCATCTTATAACGGAAAGTTTATACTCTTTGGCCAACATCTCCGTAGCCTTACCCTCACTCCAGTCCCTGGCAACTGTCATCCTACTTTCTGCTTCTGTGAGTTTGAAATTCTACATCTAAGTGAGATCATATAGTATTTATTGCCTTTCTGTATCTGGCCTATTTCACTTGATTGACTTCTAAAGGCACTTTGACTTTATTTACATAGTGAAGCCCTCATTCCCAGTAGACTGAGTAGAAAGCCTTGTTAATATAGAGTTTGACATACTGATCTAAGCTAAGTTGTAATACTGAGACTCTGTTTGTTCAAAATATTCCAGTTCTATTATTCTGATGTCTTCAATCTTCCCCTAGGCATAGACCATAAGAATTTCTTCCATACCTATGGATAATATTTGAGTTCTTGGAACTTTGTTTCCATCCATTCAATAAGCATGAACTCAATAGGTCCGAAAATTGTTCCATTCATTGAGGACCTTGACACTTACTGCCTTGCAGAGTCCAGGGATGGTATTAGAAAGATTAAACAATGCAGTATGTAGAAAAGCATCTAGAAAGTACAGTTCCTGGCATATTGCCATTTCTGGTGTGTACACTAAGAAATTACATCTGAGAAAGGCGAAGTTACTTGCTTACATTGATACTGCCTTTAAGTGCTAGACTCAAGTAAGAAAACCAGGTCTTTTTACACTCTAAAGCCTGTTTTTCTGTCACTTCACCAGAGTATCTCACCAGAAACTTAGCTATTTATTTTAAGCCTTGGTCATAGAAATGACCATTACCAGTCAGAAAGGACACTGAAAACATTAGCATAGGTCTGTGACTGGTAATTAAAAAAAAAAAAAAAGCAACTTAGCTATGTCCTCCTGTTAGGCACCTAGTCCTAGTAATCTTTGCATACAAAGAGCACAGGCCAGGAGTGGTTGCTCTTGCTTATAATCCCAGCACTTTGGGTGGCCAAGGTGAGAGGATGGGCTGAGCCCACAGGTTCGAGACCGGCCTGGGCAACTTGGCGAGACCTCATCTCTACGATAAATAAAAAAATCAGCTGGATGTGGTGGCACATGCCTGTAGTTTCAGCTACCTGGAAGGCTGAGGCTGAAGGATCACCTGAGCCCAGCAGGTCGAGGCTATGGTGGTTTGCCACTGCACTCCATCCTGGGCATTGAGTGAGATTCTGACTCAGAAAAAAAAAAAAGAAGAGCACAATGTGATGTGCCATCTTTTATGATAGTTGTAAAGTTTGTTAGGACTGATTCCCAGTGAATTATTGAAGGAGTGGTGTAAATTTCACTTGAGTGTTATGCTCGTGTGTACTCTGTGGGCCAACTCTATATTCATGCTCTCCTAAATTTAAGTAAGCGCATGCTATTTTTTTTGTTTTATAGTGAGAACACTTAAGGTATACTCTTAGTTAATTTCAAGTGTACAATATGTTATTATTAACTATAGTCACCATACTGTGCATTGTCTCCAGAACTTACTCATCTTATAACTGAAAGTAGTTTTTGCCTGTTGACCAACATCTCTTTGTTTGACATACTGATCTCACACTCCCACCGTGGGAGCCACCATTCACATCTAAATGAGGTCATGTATTTGTCCTTCTGTTTCTGGCTCATTTCACTTAGCATAATATCCTTCAGGTTCATTCATGCTGTTGCATATGACAGAATTTCCTCCTATTTTATGGCTGAATTATAGTCCATCATATATGTTTATACACACCACATTTTCTTTATCCAGTCATCTGTCTATGGAATGTTATTTCCACATCTTGGCCGCTGTGAATAATGCTGCAATGAACATAGGTCTGCAGATATCTCCTTGAGATAGTGATTTTATTTTCTTTGGATATATACTTAGAAGTAGAATTGCTGGATCAGATGGTATCATCTGGTATCATATGAATCTCTGTACTGTTTTTCATAATGGCTGTACTAGTTTCCATTCCCAGCAACACTGTACCAGGGTTTCTTTTTCTCCACATCCTCACCACCATTTATTAACTATTGGCTTTTTTTGCGTCGGAGGCTCTGTTGCTCAGGCTGGAGTACAGTGGCATACTCAGGCTACTGCAGCCTTGACCTTCTTCTGGACTTGGGCCGTCCTTCTACCTCAGCCTTCCAAGTAACTGGAGCCATAGGCATGTACCACCATACCCAGCTAATTTTTTGATTTATTGTAGAGATGAGGTCTCACCATGTCGCCCGGGCTGGTCTCAAACCCTTGGTCTCAGGCAGTCCTCTCGCCTTTGCCTCCCAAAGTGCTGGGATTACAGGTGTGAGCCACTGTGCCCATCTAATAATCTCAATTAAAAAAAAATTATACTTAATCATTTTCTGACATAATCTACATTCTGTTTAAAAGAAATGTGCAAATATTCATAATGTAGTTAGAATTGCCTGTATCTTTCTGTAATCAGTGGGGATTTATTGTCAATTATCTACATTAGTGTGCATCATGTAGCAAATTTATAGAAACATAATTTTTCTGCAGATCTATTAAAGGTTGGACACAGGGACTTTCAGGGACTATTATTACTTTTAATAATGTGAAAGTAATGAAGCCAAAGGGAAAATGCCTCTGTCAAGTTAGGTGACACCTGACACCTGAGTAGTTTGACAGTTATTTGGAATTAATTGGATCTAATATCAAACAATCAGTTTATACTATTTGAAGCCCACTGTAACTCTGAAAACATGAAGTGACTTAATACTTTTTAAGTAGTTACTAAGAGATAATTTTGTGAGTAGGGGATGAGACAAACAACTTACTAGATTTTTAAGTTAGTTTTGCATACAATCGGATGGTAATTTATTAGAATCAAATGTTCTCTTCATTTTTCATTCTTGCAAAATATGCTGTCAAAAGTTAGTAACAGTTAGGGAATCTTTTTACATAAGTGCTGTATTAAAAACACATTTTGAAAGTAGTTTGTCTTTGTCAGGTCCTCTCTTAGCCTACTTCTCCAGTTCCTTTCCTTTGTGGCGTTTATTCTGGTCAAGTTTTATTGTGTGAATCCATCCTTGCTCTATAGTAGCAGTGTTGTTTTTAGAACACTGTTCAGTTGAGGGTGCCAGAAATATTAAGACATTGCTGAATTAAGTGTTTTTATAGTGATAATTTCAAATGTTTTTTTCTTAGCATTCACTACTGAATTACTAGAGGGAGAGGAAGAAAAGAGTTAATTTTTTTGTTTATCATCATATCTCCCAATTCTGTTGCTTTTCTGCCTTCTCTTAGACACATAAAATGCTGAGTAATTTTCCTGCATCATGATTCAGAAAGTAATTGAACTGAAGTTTCTGATCTGTTGTTAATTTATTCCAAGTTTTTAATCTCTGTGCTTCTAAATTGTGTCTAACAGGTATAATTGAAGTTCTCAAAGAGATGCAGGAGTTGGGAGTAGATCCTAGTCAGGAGACATATATAAGTTATGTGTTTCCATCCTTCGATAGTGTAAAGTCAGCACGTGCTGTCTTGCAGGTGAGTACAACTGCTGTTGTAATTTAATAATTAAAGAGAATATCTTTTCTTCCTAATATAGTCACCAAAAATCACTCAACTGAGGACTGGAAATGACCAAGTCTGCATATAATTTTCTAAAGCTTTGTAAAAATGTTAGTTGATACAATGTTTATAGTGGCTACACTTTCAAAATTTAAAAAGGTGAAGCAGCATTTTTCTTGTATGTTTTAAAAAAATAAGGCCAGACTCGGTGGCTCAGCCTGTAATCCCAGTGCTTTGGGAGGCCGAGGTAAGTGGATTGCCTGAGCCCGCGGGTTCGAGACCCACCTGGGAAACTTGGCGAGACCTCATCTCTACAATAAGTCAAAAATTAGCTGGGCGTGGTTGCGCATGCCTATAGTTCCAGCTACTTGGAAGGCTGAGGTGGAAGGATCGCCGGACCCAGCAGGTCGAGGCTGCAGTGGCCGAGAGCGGCCACTTCACTCAAGTCTGAGTGAAAAAGTGAGACTCCAACTCAAAAACCAAAAAAAAAAAACTGATATCAGAAGAAATTAAAACAATATGCCTGAGCCCGCGGGTTCGAGACCCGCCTGGGCAACTTGGTGAGACCTCATCTCTACAATAAATCAAAAAAAAAAAAAAAAAGCTGGGCGTGGTAGCGTGCACCTGTAGTTCCAGCTACTTGGAAGGCTGAGGTGGAAGAATCTCTGGAGCCCAGCAGGTCGAGGCTGCGATGACCGGGAGCGGCTACTGCGCTCCAGTCTGGGTGACAGAGTGAGACTCTTAACTCAAAAAAAAAAGAAATTAAAACAATATTCATTTCTTCATTTCACCCTGAAATGCAGCTACAATTTTCATTTATTATTATTATTGTTATTATTACTTTTTTTTTTTGAGTTGGAGTCTCACTCTGTCGCCCAAACTGGAGTGCAGTGGCCGCTCCCGGCCACTGCAGCCTCAACCCCCTGGGCTCCAGCGATCCTTTCGCCTCAGCCTTCCAAGTAGCTGGAACTACAGCCGCGCACTACCACGCCCGGCTAATTTTTGATTTATTGTAGAGATGAGGTCTCGCCAAGTTGCCCAGGTGGGTCTCGAACCCACGGGCTCAGGCAATCCACTCACCTCAGCCTCCCAAGGCGCGGGATCACAGGCTGAGCCACCGAGT
>CAUYQG010107991.1:0-12229 GCA_963574415.1 Tarsius wallacei
ACGCCCGGCTGATTTTTTGATTTATTGTAGAGATGAGGTCTCGCTTGCCCAGGCGGGTCTCGAACCCGCGGGCTCAGGCAATCCACTCACCTCAGCCTCCCAAAGGCACGGGATTACAGGCTGAGCCACCAAGCCCGGCTAACTTTACTAAATTTTTAAAAAAATTTTAATTTTTTTTGTAGAGTATTTAAGTTATCTCATATGTAAGGCTGTCAAATGCAAACAAAGTTCATTTTACTTGCTTTTTGGTTTAAATGAAATTTATTTCTTTGTGTTGCCTAAATGAAGAAAGAATTTCTGCTTTTCACCATTAAGTACAATATAAGCAGTGGGCTTCCCATATATATCCTTTATAATGTTGAAGTATATGCCATTTACACCTAATTTATTGAGAGATTTCTTATCATTAAAGGATACTAAATTTGTCAAGTGCTTTTCTGCATCTTGTAAGATTATTATATGGTTTTTATTCTTCATACTATTAGTGTAGTATATCGCATTTATTCATTTGCATGGGTTAAACTATTCTTTCGTTCTCCAAGATAAGTCCCACTAGATCATGCTGCGTGATCCTTTTAATGTGTTGTTGAACTCAATTTGTTAGTGCTTTGTTCAGGATATTTGTATCTGTGTTCATCAGCTAGCTGATAGAGTTCATGGGTGAACTTACTGCTGTAGTCCTCGGATGGGCTAGCCTGATTCCTAGGTCAGCAGTTAGATAGGCCTAGTACCTAGGTTCACAGAAGCTTGCCTGGTGCCTGAGTCTGTTTACGTGGGCCTAGATCTTGTGCCCACTCAGCTGGACCTAGAACTTGGGTCTTCAGAGGCTTGCCTAGAACCTAGGTCCATGGTAGCAGGCCTGGAGCTGGTAATTTCTAGAGTTTAGAATTGCTAGAGCCTGGGACCAGCCTGGAATCAAGGGGCCTGGACTTGTGCCTGGGGCTCCAGGGGCCAGTCTGCTCCTGGAGTGAGACGGTAGCCTGAAACTATAGGGAATGACCTGACACCAGCAGCCATAAGATGCAGCTTGGAGCTGAATGGGCCTAAAGCTTGGGACAACAGGAGCATCCTGAAGCCTTGTTCCATGGAGACCAGTTAGCATCATGCGGCAACCTGACTCTGGGCTGGGCCTAGAGCTTGTGACTTCAAGGGTGAGTCTGGGGCCTTAGGGGATGTAGGTATTTTGGGAGCCAACCTGGCTCTGGGGTCACCCTGGATAGTAGGTCTTCAAGGCTAGGCCTAAAACCTTGGTTCAAAGGAGCTAACCTAGACTGGGTGGGTCCAAAGCCTGGTGTATGATGCTAAGCCTGGCACCAGAGAACAAGCCAGGGGCAATGAGGCTCAGCCTAGAGTTCACTTGGGTCAACTTGGGTTCATGGTGAAGTCAGGTGCTCACTTCACCCTCCTTTCACCATGAAGAGATTTTCTCTTTTCGTGATGCATTTTGCAGGTTTGGGGACAGGTATTATGAAACTGAATTTCCTACTCTCTTCAATGCACCTTTTCTTATTTCTTTCCTCACTTATGTGCTATAATATCTCACCTGGATTTCTTAGCTCTTATGAAAGTGATTTTGTGTATGAATGATTGTCTAAATTTATGGTTTTGTGAGGAGCCGATTGCTGGAAAGTCCTATTCCACCATCAAGCAGATGATACTTCAAAATAGCCATGGATATATGTGTCTGTTTCTGAACTCTCTCTTACACTGGTTTATGTGTCTATCCATTTTCTAGCAACACATGATCTTGATTACCATAGGAGTAAATCCAACTCTAGATTTATAAGGTCTTTATGGAAAAAATACAATTATTTGTAAGAGTTATATTGAAGAGATAGCTTACTATAAAATTATACTAATTTTACCCAAATTTGTCTATTAAAATTGTAATTCTAGTAAAATTACAGATGATCCTGAAATTAATATAAAATATAAATATAACAATTGATGAATTAGAAGAGTATGCCACACTAGATAGTAATAATTTTAAAATTATGGTGAATTTTACACGTATTATTGGCACAAACATATGCAATTGTGCAAATGGAACAGAATAGTGAGCCAAGATATATCTTTATAAAAAGTTGATATAAGGATTGGCTAACTCATACATTTTCTAGGACAATTGGATTCACATCTGATAAAATAAATTGAGGCTTATACTTCGCAATGTCTAGAAAAATAGACACAGTTTTAAAGGTCTAACTGTGGCAAGCAGACATTAAGTGTTTACAGGAAAGCAATGACATAAAGTTCACATTCAAGACACAAACTGGAAGAAAAAACAGTGTATTTTAGCCCTCAGAAGATGAAAATTTTCTTTATTTTGTATAAAGAATGGATCATTTTCAACAAATCCACAAAAGACAAAGAACCCTTATAAAGGTGAGTGATGGCTATACATATAATCATAAAAGTCACTCATATTAAAGTAGTAACACAAAATAAAATTAAAATAAGACTTAGATATCATTTTATACCCATAAAATTGATACAATTTTAAGAGTCAGATTGTCAAGTAAGAATGTGGAGAAATGGAAATTCTCATTATGATATAATGTTATAGTCACTTTGCAGAGGAATTCATCGGTTTCTGATGAAGTTAAGCATTATATTCTTTGACCCAGTGATTTTATTAATAAGTAAATCTAGAGAAGCTCTGTCATACAAACAGACATTCATCAGAAGATTCATTGTAGTCCGTTTTTCATCATTTAAACTTGAATCATCGTCAATAGAAAATAGATAAATACATAATGATATATATTTAATAAAATCTTACACAGAAATTAAGAATACATGAATTATAGTTGCAAATATTAGTCAGGAAAATGTCCACAAATTTTGAATAAAAACAAAGTTGCAGGATATGTGCAGTATTTTTTAAAAAAGTTTAAAAACTGAAAAAAAACCCCTGCATATTGTTTATTGGTACTTATATATAGAAAAATAAAATTAACATATCCTGGGAAGAATAAGCCCTAATTTTACTAATAGTTATCATCCACAGAAAGGAATGTGAAGAAGTATATTTGGGAGACAGTAAGAAGATAGGCATCTATTTTCTAGTGACATTCATTTTTTTCAAAAAATAATGCAGAAAATAATAAGGGATGCAAAATATTTTAAATCCAGATGATGTCCACAAGAATATCATTATGTTTTTCTTTGTAGCTTTCTATATGTTTAAAATATTTTATAATAACATGGTAAGCAAGATAATACAATAAAATGACAAATTATATGAAAGTGGGAGTTAAGTGAAAATAAAGTATCATCCATTTTGATGGCTATGATATCCAGTAGACACTCTTTCTATTATGTAATTTTTTTATCTTTCTTTTTTTAGTTTTCCCATTGTGAGTACTGTGATGAAATGCTTATATTTTATTTCTTCTATTTTCCTTGCATTCTTCAAATAGTGAATAGTCTCTCTCTGCACTGCTAATACACATTCTTTTCTCTTCTGGTTTTTTTGAAATGTTATAACTTTAAAATATTTATAACAGTGAAACTTCTTCCAAATTTTAAACTTTTCAATTTTTTTTATAAAACTGGTTTATGACAATGCAATTTATGACACTAAATCTATGCCACACATATCTAAATGTTATATATAATTTAGCATATTTTTATGTTTCTTTTAGAGTATATATATATATATGTTTTGTTCCTTTCTAAATAGCATACAAGATTGCATTAATATGCCATCAAACAAAAAAATAACACTGCACATATTTTAAGATGTTTGGAAAACAAAATGAGAAAGAACATGTTAAGAATGAAAAGCACAGGTCTTACAAAAGATAAATTTATAGAAAGTATTAGCAAAACAGGCTATAACCTCAATTAATTATGAAACAATTTTCTATTAACATATTTTCAATTAATTAAAACAGCACAAGGTGAAAAATGAATATTTCATGGATATATTACTTTAACTCTTTTAATATGCCGAAAAGAATAATGGCTGTGTCAAGTTTACTATATGCCAGGCACTGTGCTTTACTTATTCAATACGCTCCAAAGCTCTATGATTTAGGTTCTATTATTATCTTGTTTAGATCAGGAAATAGAGGCCTACTGAACTTAGTTAATTTTACCAAGATATAAAGGCTAGAAAATGTAAGAAATTGGAGTTGGGCTCGGCAGTTTGTTTTGAAGTCTATGTGTTAATCACTACATATATTAAGGAAGAAGGGGTAAGTAGCTACATCTTAGTTGCTGCAAATTGGCTGATTCTTACTGAATTGTCTCCTGTACATGGCAAAACAGAAACATCCTGACTGATCAACATTTCCAATTTGAGCCTTTTCATCTTTCTGCTTCCTGAAGTATTGCCCTTGTATGTGCTCAGTCTCTTATGTTTCAAATTTCAAAAACAAATATTTAATTTTCCAAGAGGTCCACAACAAAATAACCATTTAATCACTGATAAGTTGTAAATGTGAACTAACACGTGATTTTTGGTTCTAATATGTTGAAATATATTCAGCTTATTTACTTTGTTTTAGAGATTGAGAAAGATTAATAAGCACTGTTTGCTGAAAATGAATACTACAGAAGCCTGGTAAAATTTGACAGCTGTTTAACAATTATGACAGTCATAGTTCTGCATTCCCTCCCTTCCTTAATTATCTGCAAAGAACTGACTGTTTATTTTTTGGACTAAATACCCAGTCATACATTTATATAATGGATTTTTGAATTGTTCCCTTTTCTGCTGTTCTAATTATGTAAAGGACCTCTACCAATTCATTTCTTCAAACGTTCAACAACTATTTATTGAGCACCTACTTTGTATCAGTTCTAATTGTTGAGGATACAAGTTGGGTATCTAGTGGTGAACTGGGGCTAAGTTTCAGTGTGGGAGAATGTATCATTTCCGGCATCTTCTCCAAATCCACCCAACTCTCCAATGGAAACTAGCTCAATTAAGATATAGATTTTAGACAATCTTTTAAATTACACAGCAAATGTTGAGCTTTTTCTTTGATGTTGTAATCCTTAGAATATCTGTGGCAAGAGATCTCTTTGAAAGATCACATTAGAAACTTCCTTCTTGACTATTTTGATTTATCGGTTGCCTTGCTGTTGGATGAGGAATACAATTTAAAAAGAAATTAAAGGAAAATTTTATACTATTTGACTCCTATAAAAATTTGAAGATAAGATATCATAGACTCATTTTTCTCTGTTCCTCTTCACAAAACACAGCTATAAACTCTGGTAATAACACAAGAGGCAATCAAAGGTGTGCTCTGGAAGATGGTAGGAAGAAAACAAGCTGGTTTGGAACTCCCAGGTCTGAAATAACAACAGTGGCAGGGCATCTAACATTAATCCACCTAATGGAAATATATGACTCAGACCTGGCATTTTATTTATTTATTTTTATTATTTTTGTTCTTTTTCTTTTTTTTTTAATTTTAAAGATGTTGAGTATAATTCAGGGTTAGGTATTCAAATGTTCATTGTGCAGGTACCCTTGTTGATGAGATGTGCCCCTCCCTCCCCGGCAGTCTCCCTCAAATGCCAATCCCTCCCCCGTCCCCTGGCAGTTTCCCACTACTGCCAATCCTCTTATGGTATTATGACAATTGTTCAAGATCTGCTTATGAGTGAGAACATATGGTACTCTGTTCTTTGTTTCTGTGATAGATCACTGAGTTTGATAGACTCTAAATCCATCCAAATTGCTGTGAAGTCGATATGTTTGTCCTTCTTTATGGCTACATAATTTTCCGTTGTGTATATGTACCATATTTTTTTTTATACAGTCCAGCATTGATGGATAAAACCAACCAGCATGGTTGGTTCCATGTTTTTGCTATTGTGAATAGAGCTGCAATAAACAAGTGTGTGCAGGTATCTTTTTTTGTTTTGTTTTGTTTTGTTTTTGAGTTGGAGTCTCACTCTGTCACCCAGACTGGAGTGTAGTGGCCGCTCCCGGCCACCGCAGCCTCGACCTGCTGGGCTCCAGCGATCCTTCCGCCTCAGCCTTCCAAGTAGCTGGAATTACAGGCGCGTGCTACCACGCCCGGCTAATTTTTTGATTTATTGTAGAGATGAGGTCTCTCTTGCCCAGGCGGGTCTCGAACCCGCGGGCTCAGGCAATCCACTCACCTCAGCCTCCCAAAGGCACAGGATTACAGGCTGAGCCACCGAGCCCGGCTTCTCCTGATCTCTTGATCTCCTCCCTCAGCCTCCCGAGTAGCTGGGACTACAGGTACGCACCGCTACACTCAGCTAGCGTTTTGACTGTCTAGGATGCTGTGTGGAGATGCCTGCATTGGGAGCAGGCTGCGGGCACACAGATGTGTGGAAGCTGATACTTGAGATGCCTTTGAGAAGGGCCTTTGAAGCACTGGCTTGGGGCTGAGAGCTCTGGCTGGCAAAGGGTCCCCGGAAGCACATTTCCTCATCCATCTGGCCTGCTTGGTCCTCAGTGCCAGTCTGCTTTGTGCCAGGCATTGTGGTGAGTGTTTTATATACAATAAGTTGTCTGTTCTCCAGCAACCACGAGAGCCTAGAGAGCCTAGGTATTTGTTGGCCGCCATTATAGATAAAGGACTCCGAGGGCTAAAGAGGTTAAGTCTCAAGTACTCATTGGTTACTCAGAGCAGGGTGGACGGGGTGGCTCTGCGCCCCTCCCCCCCTCCCCCTTCGAATTTAGATCTCAATGATGATAGCGTCACAGTTGTTCAGCCCGGCTGTGTGCCGGGCACTAGGCTTGGCCTGTGTTATTTATTTTGTTGGCTCTTCGAATATATTCCCAGTCCCAGTTATAGAAAAAGGAAGTCATAAGCTTAGAGGTAATCTGATTGGCTAGTAAGAGGGTGCTAGGTGTCAACTAAGGCCGCGTGTCTCCAGAGCTTCATTTTACCATGTGCCGGGACAGCTTAGTCTATGTGGCTTAGACTTGTCACCAAGCAGAAGCCAGCTCACCCCAGCTCTGGTGGGTAAACTCCGAGGAGAGAGTTCATCTGGCCTGGTGGGTAAACACGGCTGCTTGCACTCCGTTGGTACTTGTCCTTTCCCTGTCTGTGGCCATCCCTCTAGGGGATGCCCTTCCTGGGTCAGCAGGGGACTGCAGGGGTTAACGGAACAGCACGTCACCCTCATGGGCTCCAGAGGAAATAAGGGAGCTCGTGAGTTCTGCAGATCCTCTGTGTCATCTGTGTCATCAGCCAGGGAAGGGGAGGCGCTGTGGCTTCCAGATAAGCGGTGGCACTGGGTATGTGGGGCTTCCTTGGCAAATTTGTATCCTTCCAGCTTGTCCGAATTTTGTAAGCGCCTCTTGGGGCAAATTTGTATCCTTCCAGCTTGTGCCTCAGAGTAAGCGCCTCTTGGGGGGTTCCATGGTGGTTGGGGACACCAGAAGGACATCCGGACAACTCACAACGTAGATGGGAGGGGAGGCCCACACAGACCAGATGGAGAAGGAAGCAGTGACAGACCCAGTTCTGTGGGTATGGGTCTTCTGCTGGTCCGACCATGTGGAGGTCTGGGGGTAGGAGGCAGTTCGAGGAGCAAACATTTTTTGCTTTTTTTTGAGTTGAAGTTTCACTCTGTTGTCTAGGCTGGGGTGCATTAGCACACTCATGGCCACTGCAGCCTCGACTTGCTGGGCTAAGGCAATCCTTCCGCCTCAGTCTTCAAAGTAGTCAGAGCTACAGGCGTGTGCTACCATGCCCGGCTAACTGTTTGATTTATTGTAGAGATGAGGACGCGCCAAGTTGCCCAGGCTGGTCTCGAACCCATGGGCTCAGGCAACCTTCTCACCTCGGCCTCCCAAAGTGCTGGAATTATAGGCGTGAGCCACCATGCCCAGCCTGCCATTTTTTTTTTTTTTTTGAGTTGGAGGCTCAGTCTGTAGCCCAGGTGGAGTGCAGTGGAGTGATCACAGTTCATTGCAGCCTCCATCTCCTGGGCTCAGGTGATCCTCCTGCCTCAGCTCCCAAGTAGCTGGGATTACAGGTGCCACCATGCCTGTCTAATTTTTTTGATTTTTTTTTTTTGTAGAGATAAAGCTTCACTATGTTGCCCAGGCTGGTCTTGAACTCCTGGACTTAAGCAATCCTCCCTCTTCGGTCTCTCAAAGTGCTGGGATTACAGGCATGAGCCACCATGCCTGGCCATTTTTTGCTTTTTACAAACACCATCCCATTCAGTATATGCAATGATTCTACAAGGTAGGTATTATTTGTTCCATTTTAGAGATGGAGAAATTGGTATACGGTAGAGCCGGGCTTCACATACAGGTCCATGTGACAAGGTCCATTTTCTTTAGCCATGTCATGATGCCGGGTCGTCACACTCCCGCCCACCTGCAGAAGAACCTTGGCTGTGCTGGGTTGGTTGGGGCGGAGGCCAAGGTGGGAGTCCTGCTCCCTGGTGCTCTGGGGGTGAGTAGGGAGGACCTGCTTTCAGTCTCTTCATCCTTTCCTCTGTCTCTGAACATACAGGGAATGCCCAAAAAATGTATACACATTTTAAGAGTTGTTATCTATGTATTACTTTTAGTTTGCTATAATCAGAAGTGTCTGGACGCTGATGGTAACCGCTTTGAGCATCTCTTGTAATTGTGGAAGTCAAATGTGACTTGTATTCATCTTTTAATTTTAATACAGTTTTTCCTTTCTTAAAATATGTATACTTTTTTTGTGGCACTTTCTGTATATTCTGTACCAGTACCAGATTCTTTTTTTTTTTTTGAGTTGGAGTCTTACTTTGTGGCCCAGGCTGGAGTATAGTGGTGTGATCATGGCTCATGGAAGCCTCGACCTCCTGGGCTCAGGTGATCCTCCTTACTCAGCCTTCTGGGCAGTTGGGACTACGGGTGTGCACCACCACACTTACCTAAGTTTTTTGGTTTCTTTTAGAGATGGGGTTTTGCTATGTTACCCAGACAGGTCTCAATCTCCTGGGCTCAAGCAGTCCTCCCACCTCAGCCTCCCAAAGTGCTGGAATTACAGGCGTGAGCCACCACTCCCAGCCCGGATACTTTACTATCTGACCGTCTAATCACAAAGTAGTTATTGGAATCTCCATTTTACATATAAAGAAACTGAGGTTTTGAGAGATGGAATCCTTTCTCCAAGTTCCCAGAGCTGCAGTGGCTTCTTTTTACTAAGTTTTCTTTTCCTTGGCTATTTCGGTCAAAAACGACTGGAATTCTGTACATGGTGAAGACGGGGCCAATCTGTCTTTGCTGGACCGGAGCCTGTGATTTGGGGCAGAGGGAGAGTGGCCAGGGCATCGGCTGGCAGGTGAAAAGCTGTGCGTTTGGGCATCTGTGAGGTCTGACTTCAGTGCCACCACTGGTGTGCCATGGGCAGGGTGTTCCAGCCTCCAGAGCCTTCTCTTCCAAGGGTTCTTGTGAGGATGAAGTGGGGAAATGAATGAAGAGTCCCCCACTCAGGGCTTGTAGCCAAGTGTGTACTGTTGCATGCTTGCTTTCTGTCCCCTTTTCCTTTGGTTAATGTGTAGGGTTGTCCCCAAAGGGGCGTCTGACAAGGCCAGTCAGCCTCGGCCACACAATTTCTGCCTCGTGCTGGGCACTGTCCCTGCAAGAGGCTAGACGTGGTCCTCTGTCCAGGACACAGACTTGGGCCTTGCCACTTGGAGACAAGGCTAGGACCTACAGGGGTAAGACTGGGACCCTGTTGGTGTAAGAAGAACCTGGAGACAGCATCGGGTCCTGATGGCAGGAAGGCCTCCAGGGAAGCGACTCCTGGAGACACTGTTTACCTCTTCTGGACCGGGGCCTTCTGGAGGCACACGTCACACTGGGAGCCTCAACAGCACTGTCAAGCTGTTCCGTCTATCCCTTTCTTTCCTTTTTCTTTTTTTTGAGTTGGAGTCTCACTCTGTCGCCCAGACTTGAGTGCAGTGGCTGCTCCCGGCCACCGCAGTCTCGTCTGCTGGGCTCCGGCGATCCTTCCGCCTCAGCCTTCCAAGTAGCTGGAACTACAGGCGTGCGCTACCACGACCGGCTAATTTTTGATTTATTGTAGAGATGAGGGCTCGCCAAGTTACCCAGGCGGGTCTCGAACCTGCGGGCTCAGGCAGTCCACTCACCTCAGCCTCCCAAAGTGCTGGGATTACAGGCTGAGCCACCGAGCCCGGCCTCCTTTTTCTTTTTTTAAAAAAGAGACAGGGTCTCACGCTATCACCAGGCTGGAGTGCTGTGGCATGCTCACAGCCACTGCAGCCTTGACCTGAGCTCAGACAGTCCTTCCGCCTCAGCTTTCCAAGTAGCTGGAATTACACCACCACACCTGGCTAATTTTTCTTGATCTATTGTGGAGACGAGGTGTCACCAAGTTGCCCAGGCTGGTCTCGAACCCCTGGGCTCAGGCAGTCCTCTTGCCTCGGCCTCCCAAAGTGCTGGGATTACAGGTGTCCTGCTATATCTTTCCTTTTTTATTTTATTTTTAAATGGAGACGGCACAGGGCTTCACCCTATCACCCAGACTGGAGTGTGGTGGTATGATCATAGCTCACTGCAGCCTCAACCTCCTAGCCTCAAATGATCCTCCCACCTCGGCCTCCCAAAGCTCTGGGAATTACAGGCAGGAGCCACCACACCTGACCTCTTCTCTTTCTTGACTCTCCCCTTGGGTTGGGAGAAGACTCAGGTGGCTTAGAGACCTGAGAACCAGGAGAGGAGGGCGATGTCACAGCTACAGCCTCTCCCAGGTTGCTTCGTTGCCCTTGGGCCTGGGTCACCTGAGTCCTGACAGCCACAGAAGCCCCGTCTGGAGCTGGATTCTGTGCCAGAGGTGTGGCAGCTGCCTTCCCTCCCAGGGTCAGGAGTTCACACAGCTTGTGTCTGGTGTTGGCTGTTCCTCCGGGTGAATACCACTTTGGTCAGCCTGGAAACAGCCGAGGGACTGGGTGTGTTGGGGGTAGTCCCCTGAGCTGGGCTAGACCAGAATAGACTGGCCCATGCTCTGGATCTGATACCCCCCAGGGTCCACAGAGGCTGGAAAGGCGGAGAGGGCCTCTCAGGAAGCTTTATCCCAAGCCTGCAGTCCGCCCGCTCCCAGCTCTGAGTAAACATTAGAGATAGGATCGGGCGTAGCCAGGAAGGGTGGCAGGGCGTGGCCTGTGAGAAGAATGGCAGGATGTGGCACTGGGGCACTGTTCTGGGCACCCACGCCTTGACTATTGTTCAGGGCAGCCTGAGGTTCTCAACTCTCAGGGGCTTTGAGAGGAAGTGGCATTCCCCAGGGATCCAAGACCTGGGCCACGCCTGCTGCAAGGATCTCTTTCCGTGGCGATGCCCCTTGGCACCACCCACTCAGGACAAGCTTGGGAGTGGGGGCCAGCCATGCGGGGGATGGGGCAGGAGGTTGGTGTGTGTCCAGTGGGAAAATGTAGCCATTGGCGCTCCTTGGAGGGTCTGCCTGTCTGTTCAGGCTTCCTGTCCCCCGGGCCTGAGTCACTCGTCATGCTAAGATGACTGGAATTTATCTCTATCTTTATCTGCATCTAGATATTTTTGTAGGAGGGGAGGCTGTCGTTGTGGAGGGAGGAAGGGCTGAGAGTGAAAACTCCTTTGATTCCAATCCAGCAGAGTGGTCGTTGGCTGATTAGAAGAGGAAGTGGCTGGTGATTTGTTTGAGGTAGAAGGGGGCTCAGTGTGTGCACGCCTGTGGGTGGGGGTCAGAGGGGCTGTGAGCCGGTTGGTAGTGGGGAGGAGAAGAGGAAGAGGATGGACACCTGCAGTCAACTTTGCCGCATGAGGGCCGAATGCTGAGCCACTGTCCCTCCAGGGAGGCAGGCGCCTTGTTCCAGGCGGAGGACTTGGGGGCCCCGGGGCCTGGCAGGCACCAGCTCAGGGACGCAAGACTGTGCGTCGAGGATGAAGATGGCCGGAGCCCTCCCCTCTTAGGGATCCTCCCCTCTTTTTTTATTTTTATTTTTAATTTTTTGAGTTGGAGTCTCACTCTTGTCGCCCAGGCTGGAGTGCGGAGGCACACTCACGGCCGCCGCAGCCTCCACCTGCTGGGTTCAGGTGATCCTTCTGCCTCAACCTTCCAAGTAGCAGGAACTACAGGCCAGCGCCAACATGCCTAGTTAATTTTTTGATTTATTGTAGAGATGAGGTCTCGCCAAGTTGCCCAAGCTGGTCTCAAATCCCTGAGCTCAGGCCATCCTCTCGTCTCTGCCTCCCAAAGTGCTGGGACGGGATTACAGGTGTGAGCTACCACACCCAGTG
>CAUYQG010107993.1:0-10557 GCA_963574415.1 Tarsius wallacei
AAGTAGCTGGAACTCCAGGCGTGCGCTACCACACCTGGCTAATTTTTTATTTATTGTAGAGATGAGGTCTCGCCAAGTTGCCCAGGCGGGTCTCGAACCCGCGGGCTCAGGCAATCCACTCACCTCAGCCTCCCAAAGCGCAGGATTACAGACTGAGCCACTGAGCCCAGCTGTGATCTGTATATTCTATGACACAGATTATGGAAAGATACATCTGCACAGCAGATATAAATAATATCTGTGCAAACTCTGCAAGTATACTATTATTCCATTAAAAGAAAAAACTGTCGGCATTCAATTAAACAGATAAGATGTATTACAAATTTCAATTTTGACTCCAAGTTATTCCACATTTCCATTTGGTCTTGCTTGTTTACAACAGCTCGCGTACAAGCTCGCTCTCGCTCTCGCTCTCTCTCTCTCTCTCTCTCTCTCTCTCTCTCTCTCTCTGTGTGTGTGTGTGTGTGTGTGTGTGCCTTCTCCAACACGCAACCTTTACAACAGCCTTCTCCAGTGTCATGCAAGCCTGGCAAGGACTGTTTCTCTCATCTAAGGGTTTCCATCTTCCTGTTGCTCAAGCGTCAGGGGTTAAAAATCGGCTCCAAAGGCAGCCGCTCTTCGAATTCCCTCTTCTGTAAATATTTACAGAGCCTCTAGAATGTGCCACACAGTGACCACAGACAGAGGAGAGGTCGGGAGAGGATGGTTACAACCCATGATTACGAGTCCATGTAATAGGCACTCTAAGAAGGTTATGCATTGGATGTTATGTGAATGTGGAGAAAGATGAGTTGGTGTCTGTTTTGGCTTTGTGGCCGGAAATACTTTCAAAAGGGGAAAAAACATGGACTGCTGAGCGGTGACAGGAAGCGCTTAGCCAGGAAGAAATGGACCAGGGCGTCTAGGGCCAGCAGCAGCTTCAGCTCAGTTGCAGGGGCTCGGTGTGCAGCACGTTCAGGGAGAAGCGGGTGGAACTCTGGGGCAAAGAAGACACATGGGGACAGGGGACACAAACTCAGCCTGCCTGCCGCGAGAGCCAGAGGGGAGGACACCATTTGAGGCTGCAAGTGGTTTGTATTTCAGTAACAAAATTCGCCTCTGGTCACATATATGTATTTGCTAGCTTATTTATTTAAAGTATTTATTAGAAAAACAGCATTAAGGTTTCAACAGATTTCACAAGGGCTGCCACAGATGAAGAAGGGAAGGCACTGGAACTGGGGACAGCTGGCCGGTGAGGGAGCTTTCGAAAACCGCTGAACAAAACAACAGTGACAGCAGCCTGCAGTCTGAACTCCCATCAGTGCCACCACCGAGCCAACACACACTTCTTGCTTGCCACCACTCGTGGGCTTGCTCCGCCCCCTTGAGCATCAGGACTTCTGAAATGTCAGCGCAAGGGATGTGAGACTGTGGAGGGAAGCTTCGGGAACCTCAGGAAGGCAGACTGGCTCCAGCTGCGGATTTTCATCAGAATTTCTACAGACTCCTGTTTCCTACTCAGTGAGGAAGAAAACTCACGTATCTTTTGCTCTTGTTTGTGATAGCGTTTATTCTCGTTTTCTTTTCCTCAAGAAAACATACTGTAATTCTAGCCTCCCACATAATGACTAAGAAAGCATTTATCTGAAGACTATGATATTTCAGCTATTTTCTAAATCTCTAAATAACTTCAGTTCTTTGATTATTTTCATTTTATCAAAAAATCTTTTCATGAGGAAAATTAACATGTTCCTATTTAAAATAACAACTGTATTATCTCCTCCCCGCAACACTTCTATGTTACCATGAAACAAACATTAAATGAAAATTACCAGGGGCGGATCATTACCATGTGCATATAAATATCGAATAAAGAACTATGAGGCCGGGGAGCATAAGCAGTTAAGAGCAGCGATTCCAGATCTGTTCTGAGGGTCAGATCTTTGCGTGGTCACTCACTAGCCTTGCAACCTTACTAAATTCCTCTGTGTTGATTACCTTCTCAGATGGTAATGGAGGAGAAACAGGTCTATCTCAAAGGGCCAATATAAAGAATAAGACAGATCGATTGATTGACTGATTGATTGATTTTGCTTAAAACACTGCCTGGCAAGTCATAAGGGCACTGTAAGCATCAGCTATTATTACAGATAAAGTAACAAAAGTTCATGATTTGCTCAAGGCCATATAATGAATATTTACTTAGTAAGAAAAAAGGAAAATAAATCCAGTTCTTTCTTACTGCAAAACAACTCTATGACCAATGAAGTGATTGCAGAAAACAGGCAAAGTGTTTCTCGAAGCTTCGAAGTGTGAGTCTTGTAAGGAGGAAGGGTCCTGGCCCACTTCCCAAGCCCCAACCCCACCCTCCATGCCCAGCCCTAGCAGATCCCTCTTTTCTTCTCCATGTGCAAGTCCCCTCAGCCTCATACTGTTCTTGCCACAGGGGATGCACTCTGTACTTGTGAGGTGACCGACTGGGTGACAACATGCTACATCTTGGCAAATTTAGGCGACCAGAACTACGTCTATTTAAATAGGAGGATATGCCCATTTATATGTAATTTTGTTTTCAGATATCTATAATATCTACGAGCACGGTTTGAAATATTAAAATTAAACAAATAATAGACTCAAATAGATACCAAAATATCAAGCTAAAAATGTAGCATTCTGAGTATCTGTTAGTACTATTCCAGGAATAGTCAAGAGAAGGACTGGCCAGGGTTATTACAACACATTTTTAATAATATCTTGAAAAATACCAGCACAATGGGAAGGAAGTTGTAACACACAGTTTTTTAATACTTAATTCCTGTTATTATCAACATGCTTGCTCTTCCTGGTTTATGGGGTGAGAATTCCTGCTACATCAAAGACTCTCAGAAAGAACGATGGTTTTTCACTGTGAATTTGCATACTCCAAAGCCATATATAACTCAGATCATTTCTCTTGATATGACTCTTGACTCAGATTGAAAGGATCCGCACCAGCCCTAACCTAGCGATCAGGCCCAGGGAAAAACACAGTGTGAGCTAAGGGTTAACACCGAAGTATGGCGAGATAGGAAACACCCGTAGTGCCTTTGACTTGTCCATGCTAAGGGTCCAAGAATCCCTTCCCTGCAATGTCCTCCTCATTCCTTAGACTCAGCTCAGACTTTGCCTCCTCTGCTGAGTCCCATGGGCCTCCTCTTCCTCTTGGGTGTACCTCCCTTCCCTGCCGCTCAGGTCACTCTTAATACACACCTCCGTTGCATGTTTGCTTATCTGTCTCCTCTCCTTCTAGGGTAAAGACGGCATCTTTTGTATTCCCACTTCTTAGCATGCACTATGCACTAATATGGAAAGATAAAATAAAAAGGATTCTCAGGCTCACTCATGAGCCTGATGTAAGAATCCTGAAATGCATAACTATATTAATGTACAGGAGAAAATCCTGTGCACTTATTTGCCGCACTGCAGTCAACATATTGGGCCCAGCCCTGTAATTTACAAGTGAATAAAGAATAAGGAATTACTCCCTTTAATCTTCAGAAGACTGAGAAAAAAAAAGTTTCCTCACTTGATGATACCAACATGAGAGAATGTTCTTATTGTGTATGTCCCAGAGCAGCTTTGATAGCTGCCTTTGTATAAAGCAGTGGTTGTTGAACCTTATTGTCCACAGAATCCTTTCATCTACTCTGGATAAGTCTGGCAGTTTCTTTAAAAACTAACGTGCAGCAAAATACGATCCAGCAATTGCACACCTGGGAACTTAGAGAAGTAAAAAGGTATGTTCACACAAAAACCTGTGCAACTTTATTTGTAACAGCCAGAAACCAGAAACAACCCAGAAGCCCTGCAACAGTTGAATGATTAAACAAACTGTGGCATATCCATACCATGGAACACTAATCAGCCATCAAAAGGAATGAACTACAATATACAAAACAACTTGGATGAATCTCCAGAAAAGTATGCAAGTGGAAACAGCCAATACTAAAAAGTTGCATACTGTGCTATTCCATTTATGCAATATTCTTGAAATGACAACATTATAGGAATGGTTTAGTGGTTGCCAAGGACCAAGCAAGAGTTAGGGGTGAAGAAAAGGGCAACATAAGGGGTCCTTGTGGTAGTCAGAATGTTTTATATCTTGACTGTGTCAATGTCGATATCCTGGTTGTATGTTGGACTATGTTTTGCAAGATGGTACCATCAGGGGAAACTGAGTAAACGGTACCTGGAATCTTTGTATTATTTCTTCTTACAACTGCATGTGAATCTCCAATTACCCCAAAACAAAAAGTTTGATTAAAAAATTACTGAAGATCCCAAACATCTTTTCTTTATATCTGTTCATGTTTAATGTATGGGTGATTAAAATTTAAATATTCACTTGTTAATAAAACATTAAACCCATTTGGTTAACTTTTTTTTGAGAAATAAATTTTCTTTTTTCAAAATAAAAAAATATGAGAAGAAAATGTATTATCTTACATTTTTGTAAATCTGGAGCCTCACATCTATTTCTGTTTTCAATCTGTCATGAGATCACATGTGAGTTCTGGAAAATTCTACCGACACTTGTGCAAGATTGAGAGCGAGAAAGGTATTTTTGTAAAAACAGCTTAGCCCTTGTGGGCTCAAAGAGAAGGGAGTGAATGACTGATATGGAGCATTAAAGATTTCTAAAACTCTTCTTTCACAAGAAGTACGAATCAATAATCAACAATACTTTGGGAGGCAGAGAACCAACCCTGAAAATGGCAAAACCCTGGGCCTGGGCCCTGCTGTGGGAGTCTGTCCTTCCTAGAATAAAGTTCTTTTTCCTTTGGAGGAAGCATATCTGGATATTTGGCTGTATAGAAACATCTAGCATCTCGTACGGGAGCGTTCCATACGTTCCAGTCTCAATGTCATCAACACACCTCCTATTCCACAACACCAGGAAAACTTTCAAATGTCAGTTTCTAACAATTCCACATTTATAATTAACTCATTTTTTTAATACAAACTGTAATTCGGCACTGTTAGCTATTTGTCTCCTATCCCTTTTAAAGCAATATTTGAAACAACATTTCAAATATGTGAAAAGCCATCTTGGATGTAAGCATTCTTAAGGTGTTACTTGTAGTTAGTGTATTCCTAGTTAATAATCTAGAAAATTAGTAAGCTAAGCAAAAAAAAAAAAAAATGCTTGAAGCTATGAAACTTGGGCCCTGAGCTCCATGCCAGCTGGGTAACTAGGTCACTACATAATTCATTCTTTCATTCACCACATGTTTATCAAATGTCTACTCTGAATTGGTATATTATATGAGGGGTGACCCAAAAAACCCCAGAATTTATTTATAAAAAACAGTGTATTTATTCTTACATGTTTGAGCTTCAGTCACCTTCAAGGTATTCTCTGTTGGATGCAATATGCCTATCGAGACGCTTTTTCCACTGCTCAAAACAGTTTTTGAGCCCATCAATTTGGACGCCTTTTAGTGCTTCCGTCATTTTTTGTTTCACCTCTTCCACATCGGCAAAAAGTTTCCCTCTGAGGACTTTTTTCATCTAAGGAAACAAAAAAAAGTCGCTCAGGCCTGACTGGGAGAATAGGGAGGGTGGGGCATGGGGGTCATGCCATTTTAGGTTAAAAACTGCTGAACACTCAGCATGGTGTGGGTAGGTGCATTGTCATGGTGGAAGAACCAGTCATCTGTTTGCCACAACTTGGGATGTTTCTTCCGCAAATCTGATGCAACCTTCTCAAAACTTCCTTATGAAAACATTGCTTGACTGCTTGATCTGGAAGAAAAAATTGCGAGTGTACTACAAGGGGCCCACCCTCCAAAGGATAATCCTGGGTTTTATTGGGTTCCCCCTTATATATATTTTGGTGTTCTTTCTCTCTCTCTCTCTCTCTCATTGGGTTCCCCCTTATATATATTTTGGTGTTCTTTCTCTCTCTCTCTCTCTCTGTCTCTCTCCTCTCTCTCTCACACACACACACAGTTTAAATCTAGCTCTAAAACATGATTTGGTATCTTTATATATAATAAAATACTTACTGACACGTCATATTCACCTTTTAATCCTAGTATCTGTTTCTTTGAAAACTTTGGTAATCATTTAGATATTCCATAAAAAGGAGGTCAAGTTGTAGTCAGTAGATAATTCACAAATTTAAAATGCCCTGTTACTTTTAGTTTTTTTCATTTGAAACCCTAAGCCATGATAAAAAAAACTTTTTAATGTCAAAGGATAAAGGCAAAAACCCAACTGGCTCACCTACCTAATTCCTACACCAAGATAGTTATACTCAAGTTATACTTTTAAAAGTTATTCTCAGCTATGTTACCTTAGAGTAATTTAAAAACAGAATTTATATAAAAGTATTTTTAAAAGAAATATACTAGAGGACACACTAAATATTCTACTAAATCTCTAGATATGCTTTTGCCAGTACGAAAAGTTCTCTGTGGAAAGAATTTTACTCCAGATCTCCCAGCACCCACAGCACATGGGCTCTTCCCAAAAGCAAGTCAATTTTTTTGTAGAGACAAGGTCTTGATAAGTTGCCCAGGTTGGTCTTGAACTCAGCCACAAGCCATCCTCCTACCTAGGCCTCCCAAAGCACTGATTACAGGTGACAGCCACTACACCCAACAGGATGGAGCAATTTCTAACTCTTGGAGAATGCCCCAAATTTACCAGTGTCACATAATACATAAAGATGAGAGGAGCTTCATGGTAATTGGTTTGGTTTTATTGCATGTGATAAGTTCAACTGCTGGATATAATTTAAGTACTTTTTTGTATTACATTCATTACAAGGGATTTGATTTTTAATCATTAAATAATCTTTTTTTCCCCCTAAAGAATGGAAGTTTTCAAAGGTTTAACTTCTTCCACAGTAAATTCTAAGAAACATTTGTTCTCAAGTGATGGACAAATTCTTATTTTCAATGTCATTTTAATCTCCAATTTCTCTATTCCTCATCACAATTATCCCAGGGAGCAAAGGTTGTTGAAAGAAATTTGTCTCCCCTACTCACTTGCCAGCAATGTAACACAACAAGGTGGCATACCACTCAAATGTCTATAAATCTCAATTTCCTCGTGCATAAAACAGAAATGGCATCTTGCTTACGACACAGGATTATTGTGAAATTTAAAAAGTGCCACTGCCAGAGAAAAACTTTCGCCAGCCACAAAGCACTGTAACACAAATTTATTGCTAAATGGCTGACTATGAAGGATACCATAGGTAAGAACAATGGCCCATACTGCTGGGGTCCCTATAATTCCACTACTGGTAATCGGGGGTCTGGATTCCACGACTCCTGGCCCTGGGACTCCCAGGCCCCTCCCAGCCTGTTCACATCTTCACCTGTAAATGAGTGGGTCATCTTAAACATCAAGGTGATGCACAGACCTCAAATTCTATAATTCTAGAAATGTGCTTTGAGCACACTTTCTTTTTCTTTTCTTTCTTTGCCTAAAACAGAGCAAAACTTTTTTCTTTATTGGTATCTAGTATTGTGTTTACTATAAATGATCTGTATGGAATTCACAGCAACTAGGATGGATTTAGAGTCGACCATACTCAGTGATCTATCACAGAAACAAAGATCAGAGTACCATATGTTCTAACTCATAAGCGGAACTTGAACAATTATCTTAATACTATAAGAAAGGAATTGGCAGTAGTGGGAAACTGTCAGGGGAGGGAGGTGGGATTGGCAGTTGAGGGAAACTGCTGGTAAGGGAGGGGCACACCTCATCAACAAGGGTACCTGCATAATCAACATTTGTTTACCTAACCCTGCATTGTACCCCATATCTTTATAATAAAAAAAAGAAAGAAAGAAAAAAGATCTAAATGTAAGGTCTGTCAGGCAGGTTTATGTGAGCATTTCTCTTATGTCTTTGTTTTGCTGCCACAGTACTAGACACTTTAAATATCCTGATGTGAATTTTTCTATTTTCACAGACAGGTAAGTTTACATACAAGAGATACGAGAGACAAAATGGAACACTTCACTTCTGTGTTTTTACTATAGTAACACCACATAAGATACTACAATGTTATAAGACAAAAAAAATTTCTCTTTTGGTTCCTAGATAAAGTGCTATTTCAGAGATGCTGTGGCATCATCTGAGGAACCAATATGGCTTGTTGGTTGTTTCTTTAAAGGCAAGCACAGGTAATTATCAGTGGCATAAATAGATGGTTTTAGATAGCAGGTTTTGCTCCAGAATCAATCTTACATTATCCCATAAAAAATTTAAAGCTATAAAGTCTTATTTCTCCCCAATAAATGCAAATAAATCAGCAGAACATTGCTATTCTGTGATCAAATCTACAAAATAAAATACACGAAATAAAACTAAAACCCAGGATAGCTCTTATGGTGGTGATATTACTAATAATTAAGAATCCCAGACTTTATTATCTTAGCTATGGGCAAGACATAAGAAATTTAAATGTAGTTTTCAAAGCTGATCAGTGATACCAATAATTTTAAAAACAAACTTTATTTAAGATGCTCAGTTTGTTTCACGTATCACTTAGTATATATAAAAATTATCAGATCAAGAATGTCTCTGGGCCAGACCTCAAAGGATCGTCATTGAGTGGGACAGAAGTCCATGTTTTCTCAAGGCTAGTCTAAACAGACAAGGTGAGGATATGCCTGGTGTGTTCCATGAAGAGTAAGGAGACCTGTATGGGCGGCAGGGGCAAAGAAGAAAGGAAAGAGATCAGAATGGTAACTGGGGCCAACCAAGTCTTGCAGGGACTTAAACACTGTGGCTTTTCTTGGAGTAAGAATTTTAACAGCTCACTGGCTATTATGTTGACAATAAGGGGTCAAAGGCAGAAACAATTAGATGCCGACTGAAATATTCCAAGCAAAAGATGGTGGTAGACTGAACCCTGATGAACATGGTTGAGACAGTGAGAAATCACCCAATTTTAGATGTATTCTGAAGGTAGAACAAACATGGCTTGCTGATAAACAAAATGTGTTTGTGGGCTGATGGTGGGGGAAGTCAAGGATGACTCTAAGACTCTTGGCTTGGGTGACTGGAGCGCGCGTAACGGTGGGGATGACTGCGTCTGGAGAAGGGCAGACTTGCTGGGGATGCTTCAGCCTGGACATATAACATTTGAAATGCCTATGAGATCGCTAAGAAGAAACACTGAATGGGCAGGTAAACACACAAGTCCCATTCCATGGAGAGGACCGGGAAGATGATACAAATCGGGAGGCACTGGTGTAGACAGTATGGAAAGTCACAAGATTGAAAAAGATCACCAAAGGAGAGTGGGGACATGCAGGCAGCAAAGGGAAGGGCTGACTTCAGAACTCTGCCCTGGGACATCTCCTCACTCCGGATGTCTGGGAGACGAAGAGGAAGGAAGCTGAGGAGCGGCCCCTGTGGCCGGGAGAAAACTAGGTATGTGCTGTGAAGAAAATGGAAATAATGAACAGTGTCAAAGCCTGCAAACGCATCAAGTAAGATTAGGACTCAGAATTAGGCACTGGACGGAGCGACGTGGAATTCACTGGCGACCCTGACACAAAAGTTTTGCTGGAGTGGCGGGGCCAAAAGCCTCCTGGGACGAGTTCAAGGGAGAATTGGAAGGGAGGAATCAGAGCTCAGATAATTCTTTGGAACAAACGTGCTATATGGCAAAGGGGGACATCTTGCATTTTGGGAGAAATGGAGTCACCCCAATTAGCAAAACACCTTCCCCCCATATGCACTCTATTCTGACAGGCACTGCATACGAGAATAGATCTGATTTTCTTTTTGTCCCTGTGCTGAAAGTATACATGACTCACACGTGCATTCAAAAACTGTGCCTTTCTTTCCACCAGATGATCCTCTTCCTCATGGCACTCCCATCCTCGCAGGATCCTGTAACCAGAACCAAGAACCCTTCTCTCTCTTCTTCTTCTTACTCCCTGCCTCTCTATCCTCCCTTGACTCTGCCTTGGGAACGCGGCCTTCTGAGTTAATTGCTGCATTTGCTCTTGTAGCCAACTCCAAAAGTTTTCTAGACCTTTCCCTCTCCTGCCTATCCTTCACAACACTACCATCCAAAAAGCAACGATGCTACAGTTCCGGCGGAAAGCTCCTCTGGGGTCCCCAACTGCTTCTTCAAAATGAAGGCCAAATCCTTCAGCCTGGCCCTCTAGCCTCCCAGATCTGGCTCCCCCAGATCCACTTCCCGTCACAATTCTCACATTTCAGGCTTTGGCAACACCAATGACTTACCCCTTTCTGCCCTTGGCATTCACAGGAATGTCCCTTGCTGCCCTGATTGTCTGCAGAACTCCTGTCCACCTGGCGGCCAGTTCAGGTGAACCCTCTGCTGTGAAACTCTTCTGATCCACCCAAGTACAATTGTGTCTACTTTTTCAATTCTCTGCCACCTCCCTAAATGATGTTTGTTACTTGTTATTTCACCTTCTTATCTCCCTGCCTCTCTGCCCCACAACATACTTAACAGTTGTTGCTGCTGGTCTGCTATAGGCTGGGTGTTCAGATACATGTCACCCTTTATGGAAAGGACTGCCAATGCTC